>MU690065.1:0-26461 GCA_026770625.1 Nicotiana glauca
GGGAGAAGATTTATGAAACGTGGGTTTATGGGAGAAGAGGGTAAAGTGTATGGAAGAAGAGAGAGAGAAGGTGGTTAGAGGAAATATACGCTAATTAGGTGAGAGAAAATATAAAAAATGAGAGAAAAATATTTTGTAGCATATATAGTGCCTTAATTGTAGGATGGAACTATATTTAGATTTTTTGCTATAAACTATAAAAGATATTTATAGGATGTAATATTTTAAAATGGTATTTATTTAATATAAATAGGGTACTAACCTATTCTAGAGGTGGTAAAATTTCCTACTTGCAATGTGTGTTGTCACACAAGCAGCTATTGGGCCGAGAAATAAGATTAGAAGATCATTACAAAGGTTGAGTTGGGATCCAGGCCCAATTAGTAACTATTTTAAAAAGGGGCTAGCGGGTAGAACAATGAAGGAGTTTTTGTTGATATTTTATTTATTTTAAATAAATACTCTTTTAAAAAATTATATTCTATAGATACCTTTTGATTTTTATAGCCAAATATCTATTTATGGTTACCTTCTACTCTTAAGCCATAAAATACTCTTTGTATATTTTTTTTTCTCATTTTCTCAAATTTTTCTCCACCATCACTCTCAACACTAGTATCTCTCCCTTAACCGCCCATGTATTATTGTTGTAATTCTTCTTCTTCGGATTATGATGGTCGAAAAACCGCTTCGCATGTTATTGCTGCTGCTGCTTTGGCCGTGATGGTGCCACTAATTCTCTACAATGTAGAAATTGACAGGGAAACCTATTAAAATTGCCAGCCAACCAATGTTTACATACTACTAATTTTTTAGTAGTATGTTGTTTGTGATCTAGTGAAGGATGAAGACGACCCATCAGCCCCCGTTGTAACACATCAATATCCATTACTGACCTTTACAATATTCTGTTCTATGTGTGAATGATTTCTCCGATTTTAGAGAGAGAGACAGAGCGAGAGTGATCAATAGGGTTTGAGAAGCTCAATTAAAGAAGGAATTTTTACCTCAATGAGAACTCTTAATTGGTTTTCTCCTAAAAATTTAACAACTGATAGTACTTCTCCATCTACTTCTCAATTTTCTTCCCATTCGCGTTTCGGATTTTCACCTTCTCGACCGAGTTTTTCAGTAGTTCACCTTGCTGCAGGTTGCTTGAATAGATCCATTAGGGTTTTAGTGGTTTTCATTGTAATTCAATGAATCTCGTTTTATTCGATGTATTTCATTGTATTCAATATCTTTTTTTCCATTGTATTTCAATGTATCCCGTTGTATTATATGTATTTCATTATATTCACTGTCTCGCTATATGCCATGAATGTATTTATATATATTTTTTTAATTAATATAATTTATGTATTCAGGTGTATTATATAATTTTTTTGAAGATTGCTATATTTTTGGGGTATTCTATTATGTTAATTGATTCACTTTCCGTTTTAAAAACAGTGTAATCCCCTATTTCACGTCGTGAATACAGTCGAATACAGTTGAATACAATAATCTGTCCAGCTGTAATCTCATGTTTCACTCCACGAATACAGTCGAATACACTCGAATACAACAACTGATTAGCTGGACTTCCCTGATTCACGCCTAGTTTTGCTACTGTATTTATGAATACAATAGCTTAAATACATCAAATACATCAAATAATCACATAAAAGGTATCTATAATCCGTAATATAGCAAATGGTATCTATAGATGACTAATTACTACTAAAAGATAATGCTTTATGAAAATTTCTCAAGAATGAAGGGGTATGTCAATTATGTTGAAATCTCGCTCAGTCAGTCTCTCATCCTGTTCTCTCTAGTTTCTCATCCCCTCTTTAGATTGCAATTTCTCTCCTCATCTACTCTCTATTTTCTTTAGTGTTATTTTTTACTGTTCTATTACTATTTGGTTATTGTAATTTCATTAGTGAGTAATATAGTCAGTTGGTTTGGGTTTGATATCTAGTTTGTTACATGAATTCATAATCCTGCTTATTCCTTATAGCCATATACTTTTTTTTCAATTTATTCAATTAAGCAATAACCCTATACTTTTTTTTTATCGTATGTCTCCGTAGGGTCAGCAATAGCCTTATACTCTGCCAATAACGTAGAATAAGAAACAATTTGAAAGAGTTTTAGTGGGCGTTTGGACATGAGAATTGTAAAATTCAGAAAAAAGTGTCTTTTTTATATTAGGATTCGAGGAACGAACAAGAAGGTGATAAGCAAGGAGATAAGTCCCTTTAATTTAATAGATATTTTATTCATTAAAATTCAGATAATATTATCGAGAACAACAGAATAAAATTTAAATTAATTTTTTTAAGATTAATAAAATATTTATCTTCTCTCATATTACAAAAATAAAAAAGGCGACCAGACAAAAATATTAAACAAATTAATATGCTAATAATTATTTTTATTAACAATGTATAATTAATAATAATGGATAATATAATAAAGAAAAATAAAAAATAAAAAAAAATCTTCAATAACTATATAAGTCTTTTTAGTTTAATAGAGATTTTATTATTAGGTATATCGTTTGACAAATAATATTATAATTTAAATTTACTAAAGTAATACAATCTAATATGTTCAAACAAGTCCGATTAGAATTTAATTTAACTAATATTGTTTAATACTGACCGCGCATCGCGCGGGTACGACTACTAGTAACGTAGAATAAGAAACAATTTGAAAGAGTTTTAGTGGGCGTTTGGACATGAGAATTGTAAAATTCAGAAAAAAGTGTCTTTTTTTCAAGTGAAAATAATATTAGAATATTAGAGTTGTGTTTGGACATAACTATAATTTTGGGTTGTTTTTGAATTTTTGTGAGTGAAAATTTTGAAAAACAGTTTTCTGGAGTTTTTTAAATTTTTAAAAAATTTTAAAATTCATCTTCAAGTAAAAATTAAAATTTTGATGGCAAACATTGATTTTTTTTATTTAAAAAAAGTAATTTTTTTTTATGACAAAAGTGAAAAAAATGTCATCCCAAGCGGGCTCTTAATTTAAAAACAAGAAGGAAAAAAAGTTTGTTGTGCTTTTGACAAGTATGGGTTCCCATATCACAATGTGGCTAAACACGCACAGGAAGGCCATTACATGGGGCAGTTCATTTTGGAAAAGATGGATATTGTATTGTATAAAAAGAAAAGAAAATAATTTTGACTAAGCAAGGGAAATTATATTTTTAGAATAAGAATATCTTAAAACTATCATAAATAAAAAGAATGCTAAAAGGTTAAATCTTTAAGACATTTTACATGATATGGATTTTCTCTTTTATCAAGAGAAACGATCTTATATACGTATATATTTTTGGCAGTATGTTTTATGAATTAGAAATAACTATAACAAGTCAAATCTAATTTTTTTTAAAGAAACGTCAAATGTATAATAGTCTACCGACTACTAGTCTTATAAGATCCTGACAATCTACTAGTCTTAGTTTAACACTTGGTCAATGTTTCAAAATAATATAAGAATAAAATTCTAATTTAAAAATTAGGAAAGTACTGTTTCATCAGTTCCAATTTATTTAGATATATGGAAATTATAAAATTACAATTTGTTTCAAATATTTATTTAGTGATTTTTAAACACAAAGGGCACACCTTTGTTCCTCGCACCCTTCTCGATTTCTAAAGGTCCAATCTCTGCTCCATCAATGTAATTTATATTTATGATTTCTTAAAATACAAATAGATAAAATGAAATTCCTAGATTACATGTGATATGGTAATTAATTGTAACTGTTTATTAGTTTCGTAAAAAAAAACTCACGATTCATTTGTCTTTCAAACATATGATAGAGAGTCTAATAAACAACAAAAAGTTATTAACTTACTATTAATACTCATTTTGTTCGGTAAATGTCACTTGCATCAAATATTTACATCAAATTTAACTGTGCTTAAAAATTAAAGAAAAAAAAATACATATCACTTAACAATATCGATAAATACTTACTCGTTGTCGATGTCTACACCACATTATTTAATTAAATGCATGGTATTTGTTTGCAAATATAATTCTCTCACTTAGCCATGGTTGCATGTTGTCAAGGACAGCCATTGATATGCTTGCCATGAACTCAATCGAAGAGAGAGGATAATTTGGGAGAGAAGGTAACTGTTCTATTGAAGCCAAAAGAAGTCTGAGAAAATACACTGTACAAATACTGTGTTTTTAACTACTAAAACTAACTAATTAGTCTTTTACTTAAATACCCTTATACACCTCAATTATCTAATTACTCAACCTATATCTATATTCGTAATACTCCCCCTCAAGCTGTGCAGTGTGAATAGATTGAACACTCCCAGCTTGGATAACAAGAACTCGTGTTGTGCCTTCCCTAATCCTTTTGTCAACACATGCAATCTGCAAATCTGTAGAAACATGTGTAGTTTGTATTAGGCTCTGTTGAATCTTTTCTCGAATGAAATTGCAGTCTATCTCGATATGTTTTGTTCTTTCATGGTAAACGGGATTTGCAGCAATTTGTATGGCTGTTTTGCTGTCACAGTAGAGCTTTATTGGAAGCTTCAATTCAACAATCAGCTCCTTAAACAACATTGTCAACCATACCACTTCTGTTATGGCATTAGCCATACTTCTATACTCAGCTTTCGCAGAACTTCTTGATACAATATTCTGTTTCTTGGACTTCCAGGAGATAAGAGAATCTCCCAATTTTACCACAAATCCACTCACTGATCTTCTATTCATTGGAGAAGTATCCCAATCTGCATCACAATACACTGTGAGCTGATTAGAAACTTGAGATGAAAGCAAGATTCCCAGCCTTGGTGCATTCTTGAGATACCTTACTACTTTTAAGGCCCCTTCCCAATGAGACTTCTTTGGCATGTGCATGAACTGGCTTAGAGTTTGAACTGCATAGCTGATGTCCGGCCTTGTCATGGTTAGATACAACAACTTTCCAACCAACTATTGATATCTGCTTGGATCAGCAAGCACCTCATCTACAACCACATTGGCATTTGCTTGAGCATTAGTATGATCATATTCAGCACTGGTGAATTTATGGCTAGTGTCTAGAGGTGTGCAGGCTGGTTTAGAACCTGCCAGACCAAGTGTAGCAATGAGATCAAGTGTGAACTTCCTTTGACAGACTAAAATGCCTTGTTTGCTCCTAGCCACTTCAAGACCAAGGAAATATCTCATCTCCCCCAGATCCTTGATCTTGAAGTGATCTTGTAAGATAATTTTAGCCTCCTGAATCAACTGAGAAGAAGAGCCAGTGATCAAAAGGTCATCCACATAGATGAGGATCAGAACTAAGCCAGAACTGGACTTCTTACTGTAAAGAGAATAATCATGATGGCTTTGGATAAATCCTAATGAAGAGAGGGCTTCACTAAGCTTCAGGTTCCATTGCCTAGAAGCCTGTTTGAGCCCATACAAGAATTTCTGAAGCCTGCACACTCTAGGAGGCTCCCCCTCATTTAAAAGACCAGGAGGAGGGGTCATATAGAATTCTTCTAGCAGATCACCTTGAAGAAAGGCATCGAAGACATCCATTTGATGCAGCTTCCATCCATGTATGGCTGCCAATGACAAAACAGTCCTTACCGTAACCATTTTAACCACAGGTGAGAAGGTCTCTTAATAATCAAGCCCTTCCTGCTGAGTGTAACTCTTGGCCACTAAGCGAGCTTTATATCTCTCCACCTCACCTTGGGCATTGTATTTCACCTTATACATACACCCTATGGCTCTCTTGGTAGGTGGCAGAGAAACCAATTCCCAGGTGTGATTGTCTTGGAGAGCCTTCAGCTCAGCATCCATGGCAGCAATCCATTTGGTATCTTGAAGAGCATCAATATAGGTGACAGGTTCCACAACAACATTAAAAGAACAAATATATTTGAAGTAAGAGGAAGACAAGGTAGCATATGACATGTATGCTGATATTGGATAGCTGGAACTTGAGGCTGTAGAAGGCCCTGCCTGTGGCATCCCATGAACAAAGTCATTGAGCCATCCAGGTGGCTTATAAGTCCTAGTAGACTTTCTGAGTCCCTCTGCTGGTATAGCACTCAATGAACCCACATTTGGAGGTGACACAACTGGTGCAGAAGTTGCTGTGGGAATGTGAGGCTGTACCAGGTCTGCTGAAGCTGACATCACATGGTCAGGAATTGATGATGCCTCAGAAGGAGTTGATGGAGCTACTGCTGAGTTAGGAACAACCTCTGAATCAGCAGCATCAGCAACAAAGGCATCTTCTGCATCAAGAAATTGCTCACCAGTGCTCCTCCTGTGTGTTGAAATTGTAGTCTAAAAAGTGAAAATGTGTTCCTTGAAGGAGACATCCCTGCTAACAAAGAAATGTTTGTTATTGAGGCTATATAATCTGTAACCCTTTTGAGTGGAAGAATACCCCATATGCACTGCTGGTTCTGCTCTAGCTCCAAACTTATCACCTATATCTGTGGCAGTGGCATAACAAAGACTCTCAAGAACTCTCAGATGTTGTAGTTTGGGTGGCCTACCATAGAACATCTCAAAAGGTGATTTACCTGCCAATGCTGTGGATGGTATCCTGTTGATCAAGTACACTGCATTTTGCACACAAAAACCCCAGAATTTTAGTGGAATATTTCCCTGAAATCTGATGGCCCTTGCAACTTCAAGAATCTGCCTGTGTTTTTTTTTCTACCACTCCATTCTGCTGGGGTGTGTAGACACATGAGCTTTGATGAATCACACCTGCATGTCTAAACAGTTCAGCACAATGGGAATTAAAGAACTCTGCTCCATTGTCTATTCTAAACACTTTGATAGCACTCTTAAACTGTGTCTTCACAAGAGTCATGACGTCCTTTATGACAGTAGATACATCACTTTTAAGCTTGAGCAAGAAAATCCATACCATTCTACTATGATCATCTAACAAAGTAAGAAAGAATCTATTCCCATCATATGTTGGAGTTCTATAAGGACCCCACACATCACCATGCACCAGATCAAAGACCTTAGAAGCTCTACTAGTACTTTGTAGAAAGGGAACACTTGTTTGTTTTGCTAGAGGGCAAATGACACAAACATTATGACTGTGTAATCTATTACATTTTATTATATGCATCTGCTGTAGGATCTTATGTGGGACATGTCCTAGTCTTTTATGCCATAGCTCTTCTTCATTATTCACACATAGCACTGCTGCTGCTTGAACTCTGTCTCTATCACTACAAGGCCAGTAGTAGAGATCTCCATTCCTTCTACCAGTCCCCTTCACCTTCCCAGTGTGAAGGTCCTGCATGAGGCAAAAATCAAGATAGAATTGCATGCAGCAATTTAGTTCCCTGGTCAATTTTGACACCGACAGTAGATTATATTTAAATCCTGGTATGCAAAGTACATTGGATATAATCCCTTGATCTAATTCTGAGCTTCCTACACAGGATATGGCCAAGCTATCACCATTTGGTAGATGAACCTTTCCTCCTATGCTTCTCGAATTTTCTTTAGGCGTGGAGATCATGTCACTACTCGACACCATATGGTCTGTTGCACCTGTATCTACAATCCATTTATAATCCTTTGCTTTATTGTCATTTGAATGATCTATACTGACTGCATTTGTAAGTATTGGAGAGTCAACTATACCTGCTGCATTAGCTGCATTCACTGTTGATTCTTGTGAGCTGTCCTTTTGTAGCATTTTCAGAATTTAATCATATTGTTCAATAGTAAATGGCATTGGCATCTGCATATTCATTCTTGTATCTCTTTCTGCACCTGCAAAGCATCCTGATGGCCCTATGAAACCTGCATTAGAGCAATTAACAGTATTTGGGCCTAGGGATTGTACAGTTCCATGGCTAATTTGGGCATTTCCTGACATATTTCCCATTCCATGTTGTTGACCATGACTTCCTAATTGTGTAGAATTACCAAAGTGTGCAAAGTTAGCCACTGGCTTTCTTCTCCCCTTAAAATCTGGCGGATATCCAACCAACTGATAGCAATTTTCCTTGCTATGTCCTTTCATCTTACAGAAATCACATATTACATTGAAATTCCTTCTAGGCTTCTGCATCTGTGATCCTCTAGCACTCCAAAGTGCAGTAATATCATTACCATCCATTAGTGAGTTGAGACCTATAGAGTTGTGCCCTGTTGTTCCCTTTTGGGTCTTATCCTCAATGACCATGGCATATGCTTGATTTAGACTAGGCTCTGTAGATTTCACGAGGATTTGACGTCTTGCCTGACTATACGAGTCATTCAAACCTCCCAAAAATTGAAGCAACCTTTGTTGACTTAAGAGTTCAACATAGTCCTTCACAGAATTTGGAGGTGGCACAATTGCATCAGATTCCCCCCATAGTTCATTCAATTTTGTAAAATATGTGGATACAGAGTCGGTACCTTGGGATACAATTGCAATTTCTCTATGAAGCTGGTAGATCCTCATGCGATTCACCTTGTCAAATCTCTCACGAAGGTCCTCCCACACAGCTCGAGCATTTGATGCATACACAATCCCACTGAGCAGGTCCGGCGACACAGTGTTCATAATCCACGAAAGGACTATGGCATTACAGGTCTCCCAGTCCTCATGCAAAGCCTCAGGAAATGCAGCTTTAGTATGCTTACCATCAACAAACCCTAGTTTCCGTTTAGCTTGAAGTGCAATCTTCATCGATCTCCACCATAGGCCGTAATTCTCCGATCCTTTGAGCTGGATTGGAATCAGCACTGATCCTGGAGTATCGGATGGGTGCATGAACAGAGGATGGGTATGATCGATCTTATTCTCCACCATTTTTGGATGAAAAAAAAACTTTGAGATTTTGTTTGATTTTTTTGACTGAGCTCAACCTTTGCTACTGCCTGATGAACGTGCAAGCTCAGATCTTCTTCGCCGGCTCTGATACTATGTCAAGGACAGCCATTGATATGCTTGCCATGAACTCAATCGAAGAGAGAGGATAATTTGGGAGAGAAAGTAACTGTTCTATTGAAGCCAAAAGAAGTGTGAGAAAATATATTGTACAAATACTGTATTTTTAACTACTAAAACTAACTAATTAGTCTTTTACTTAAATACCCTTATACACCTCAATTATCTAATTACTCAACCTACATCTATATTCGTAATACATGTTATTGGTCCATTTTAGTTATCATGTTTCTCTTTTATATGCCATTTAAGAAACTACTATCCTATAAGAAGAGCCTTTGACTAATATACTATTTACATTAAGGTTTTTATTGTTATGTAGTGATCAATATTTCTGGCAAGATGGAAAAAAATTAATTATACCGGAAGGAGTATATATTATCATCTTATTAAATTACTTAATATGGTAAAATAATATTATTTGATATAAATACGGAATGTAAACAATTTTTACCATAAATGTGTGCAGGAAAAATATATAATACTCATATTGCATTTATTATTTTTTTGATGTAAATAAGTGTAACTTTTGCCCTTTTTGTTGGGAGGTAGGAAGCCGAGGGGAATAATGGTGAGAGGTTCCAGAACATGGGAAGAAAAGTAGCTTAAAATATAGGCGCTGATACCTCAACTTTGAACGTGGCCTTTGTCCACTCTCTCTCTCTTAAAAAGTCGTTTCCCTGAACCCACAAACCCCACATTCATTTTCATTCGCTCACTCCCTCAAGGTATTATTATTCTCCATCGAATTCTCATCTATTTATCATTTTCCGTTGATTATTTTTAATGCTAACTCCTAATTTCATATAATTCAGCGTAATCTATATCCTGTTTGAATTTAAATCTGCTTTTCTCGGTTAGATTTGGTGTTTTTTCGAGATTGAAATTTTAGATCCTGTAGCGTTTGAATTGCTGTTGTAGAGAGATTTCTGGATCGTAAAATTTTGCTTTTATAGCTATGTACTGTGGTGCCTAAAAATTAAAAAATGTTGAAGGAATTCGTTTTTTCCATAAACAAATTATTAGATCAATTGATTACGTGTTAATCACGGATTAGTTGGAATCAACTGTGTGAATTCTCTGTAATTCATTGTGCTTCATTTGGGACCAGTTCATTCTAATAGTTAAAACTAAACTATTCAATCAATCAACCAACTATACCTCGATCCCAATCTAGTTGGACCGTCTATTATGAATGCTTTGTAACCATTTTGCTATGCTCAAAAACTATTTAATATCTAGGATGTGGCCTAGTGGTCATAGTGGTCAATGAAGCGGGAGGAGAACTATGAGATCTCAAGTTCAAATTCCAGTTGAGCAATAAACACTAAGTGATTCTTCCATCTGCCTAAATTGTAGAGGCAGAGTTACATGGTTCTTGTGCTGATGGAAGGTAGCAGGTACTCAATGGAATAGTTAAGGTGCGCGCAAGCTGGTCTGGACACCACCGTCATAAAGAGTGGAAGCTAAACTGTTTAATTAATCCACTGCACCTTAATTCCAACCTAGTTGAGGTCGATCGTATGAATCATCAGTAACCATATTGATCGATGCGGAACCATTTCATTCTAGTACCAAAAACTAGACTCTTGAGATTATTTGAATTCTAGAAATTAAATATTGAGTGTTGACTGATTTCTGTCTGTTTGCTGTTCCGTTCAAATTATTGATTGTTGTATTTTCCTGTTCTTCTTACTAGGTTATTTCTCAAGGTATAATGATTGTGTGTTGAAGTTTAGTTGGTTGAGGGTTTATTGAAACTAGTGAAGTACTTTTAAATTCAATTTGTGAGCTTGATTTACAACAATGGCATGGTTTAGAGCTGGATCTAGTGTGGCAAAGCTTGCCATTAGAAGAGCTGTGTCTCAGGGTGGTTCTTACGTTCCAAGAAGTCGCATTCTTCCATCACAAAGTAGATATTTTCATACCACAGTTATCAGGCCAAAGGCGCAATCTGCACCTGTCCCGAGGCCTGTACCACTTTCAAAGTTGACTGATAGCTTCTTAGATGGTACCAGCAGTGTCTACCTTGAGGAGCTTCAGCGTACTTGGGAAGAAGATCCGAATAATGTGGATGAATCATGGGACAACTTTTTCAGGAATTTTGTTGGCCTAGCTGCCACATCGCCTGGGATTTCTGGCCAGACAATTCAGGAAAGTATGAATCTTCTATTGCTTGTGAGAGCTTATCAGGTTAATGGTCATATGAAAGCCAAATTGGACCCATTGGCTTTGGAGGAGAGGGAAATTCCAGATGTTCTGGATCCCGTATCATATGGGTTCACTGAAGCTGATCTGGACCGAGAGTTCTTCCTTGGTGTTTGGAGGATGTCTGGTTTCTTGTCTGAGAATCGCCCTGTGCAGACCTTGAGGGCGATATTGACAAGGCTTGAGCAGGCTTATTGTGGCAGCATTGGTTTCGAGTACATGCACATTCCCGATCGTGATAAATGTAATTGGTTGAGAGAACGTATTGAGACTCCTACACCGAGGGAATACAACCGTGAACGACGTGAAGTTATTCTTGACCGGTTGATGTGGAGTACTCAGTTCGAAAACTTCTTGGCAACCAAGTGGATGGCAGCCAAGAGATTTGGGCTTGAAGGTTGTGAGACCTTGATTCCTGGCATGAAGGAGATGTTTGATAGATCGGCAGATCTGGGAGTTGAGAGCATAGTAATTGGGATGCCGCATAGAGGTAGATTAAATGTTTTAGGTAATGTTGTTCGAAAGCCACTAAGGCAAATTTTCAGTGAGTTTAGTGGTGGTACAAAACCTGCGGACGGAGCTGGTTATGTGGGAACTGGTGATGTCAAGTATCACTTGGGAACCTCGTATGATCGACCTACTAGAGGTGGTAAGAGAATTCATCTATCATTGGTCGCAAATCCCAGCCACTTAGAAGCTGTGGACCCCGTTGTTGTTGGAAAAACTAGGGCAAAGCAATACTATTCTAATGATGTGGATAGAACAAAGAACATGGGTGTTTTGCTCCATGGTGATGGTAGCTTTGCTGGGCAAGGCGTTGTTTACGAGACATTGCATTTGAGTGCTCTTCCAAATTACACAACAGGAGGGACCATTCACATTGTAGTGAATAATCAAGTGGCCTTTACTACTGATCCAAGGTCTGGAAGATCTTCTCAGTACTGCACTGATGTTGCTAAGGCTTTGAGTGCTCCAATTTTCCATGTCAATGGCGATGATGTTGAGGGTGTTGTTCATGCCTGTGAACTTGCTGCAGAATGGCGCCAGACATTCCACTCAGATGTTGTGGTTGATATTGTCTGTTATCGTCGATTTGGACACAATGAAATTGATGAACCTTCCTTCACCCAGCCCAAGATGTATAAGGTTAGTTGCTCTTGAAATTCCTTGTGCTCTATGCAGAATTATATTCTCCTCACATATGGGGCTGAAGTTACTCATTTAACTTCCTGTTATCAGTTAAAACTGATGTAACTGAACAAAATAAATATGTTTACCTTCTCTTGAAATCAATTGATCTTTTTCTATTCCTCATGACTGCAATCAAAGCATTATTATTTTTCTTCAATGGTTGTTATAGGTCATCAGAAGTCATCCTTCTGCATTGGAGATCTATCAAAACAAACTCCTACAATCTGGTCAGGTGACAAAAGATGATGTGGAGAAGATACATAACAAGATAAATACGATCCTTAATGAGGAGTTTGTTGCTAGTAAAGACTACATCCCTCAAAAAAGAGATTGGCTTTCAGCTTTTTGGTCTGGATTTAAGTCACCTGCACAGCTTTCACGTGTCAGAAACACTGGGTATGTCTTTTATTTTTCATTTTGCTGTAAATAGTTTATTTTCAACCTTGAATTCTGAGGCTCAAGATAAATGCTGGTTTGTAGTGTCAAACCTGAGATCTTGAAGGACGTTGGAAAAGCAATCACAACTCTTCCAGAGGACTTTAAGCCTCACAGAGCAATAAAAAAGGTTTATGATGAGCGTAAGAAAATGATTGAGACAGGGGAGCGTGTTGACTGGGCATTGGGAGAAGCACTTGCTTTTGCAACATTGCTCGTGGAAGGAAATCATGTTAGGTTGAGTGGTCAGGATGTTGAGAGAGGTACTTTCAGTCACAGACATTCTGTTCTTCATGATCAGGAGACCGGGGCAAAGTACTGCCCTCTCGATCATGTTATGATGAACCAAAATGAAGAGATGTTCACCGTGAGCAACAGGTATGTTCTGATGGTTGTCTGATTATGCAAATTTTGCAGTGTTTTATTTTCATATATTTCAGTTTCTATCTGGATATTTTGTCTAGGTATTTGGATTTTGTGTTTCCAGTTGATCTCTGCCGAGTGTATCTAGTTGTGGTGGGTAGATTACTACTTATCGTTGCATAACTAGAAGTGCTTCCGGATGTTTATGAGACTACACTGTAACTGATCCTTGATGTTGTCATTGCAAAAATTTCTGCCTAGGAACTTCACAACCCGCTGAACAGTTAGCGTTCAAAATGTTTCAGCTCGTGATTTGGAGAAAATATTTACCTTACAGATGACCTAACGATATATATCTTTACCTTCCGGGCTACAGTATTGTGAAAGGTGAAAAGTGCAAAAATGCACCAAGACCTACTGCCTGCCCTTAAAGCACAAGGCGTGATTTAGTCAATAGAAGCAAAAATTAAAGACCTTCTATACACACACATATATATATAATGCTAGAAAATTTACATAAATTATTCTGAAATATGAATACTTTTTTTTTATCTATAAAAACAAAGAAATTCATCCGTAGGAAAAATATAGCAATGTCATAGAAATATGGTAAGGCAAAAGTGCATCAAAGCATCAATAAGTTTATTACGCATATTTGTAATCATTAGCATATTCATCTAATCCATAACTTCTTCCTCTTCTTCAAAGGGTAGACTCTCATTGGCATCATCATAGTTATACCTCTGAATCTCTTCTTGATCTGATTGCCTCCTCTTCTAAGTTCTAAATTAGTATGTTTGAATTGAGATTTTGAAGATGTGGTTGGCTAGCTCTTGTTCTTCCTCCTTGTCGCCCTGTATGTCCCTTTTGACTTTCTGAAGCCTTTGCCACACTAATCTGTATTAAATTATCATCTCTTCCTATAACCAGTTGTCCAGTTCATCTTTTGTATCAATGTCTCTGCTCAGCCACTCACTACCATAATCAAGATTATCCAATGAGTTTGATCAGTGATGTTCTACTGCTTGAATTGAGCTTCCCAGAGCACAATGTACTTGTCATACACTAGATCGTTCAATCTTCTCTTTCTACCAGGAATTAAAAACGATTATTGCTTCGACAACAAAAATAAAGAAGTAATAAAACATCAGAATAATTTGAATCAACTTAATAATTAAATTATTATATAATTGAATAATTCAACAATTTCCCTTTGATATCTGATATTGATTAGCTCACCATCTATATGTAATGGGACTCAAGTCTCTTTTTCAATTGATATATAAAATAATAGATTTAGGAAATCTTCTATTTACTGAATTAAAGAGAAGATAGTGAGCCTTTATTGTGAAGAGGTTAAAACAGAGAATATATTGTGTTCACTAAGCATGCATTTATCGTGACATCATAGAGCCAAGGGGGTGGGGCCTCTCTGGTGGAAAGAAAATCACACATGCTTGAATGAGTATAACAAAGTCAATCACTTCTGTAGAGTTCACTCTTGCATGAGTATAATTCGGAAGTGGTTATGTCTCAAATTTTTTAACATATGTGTAAGGACTATATATGACTCTTGTTTGCCCTTGTGCTTTTGTGCAGCTCCCTTTCAGAGTTTGGTGTTCTGGGATTTGAACTGGGTTATTCAATGGAAAATCCAAACTCTTTGGTTCTCTGGGAAGCCCAATTTGGTGATTTTTCCAACGGAGCTCAAGTAATATTTGACCAGTTTTTGAGCAGTGGAGAGGCCAAGTGGTTGCGCCAGACTGGGTTGGTTGTGCTTCTTCCACATGGTTATGATGGCCAGGGCCCTGAGCATTCCAGTGCACGTTTGGAACGGTTCCTCCAGGTATTGTCGTTAATTCCATGTCCCACTAGGCATTACTTCTTATTTGAAGAACTAGCTCCTTCCTCTTTGGTTAAGGGGCCTTAAGATTCATCTGAAATAAATATGATTTGACATGCTGACTTTCTCTGTGCGAGAAAAAAGGTCAAGATGGAACAAGTCAATGCCATGTGAATCTAAATGCAATCACTGTGCGATGTACTAGATAGTAATAAGGTCCAGTTACATAATACAGCAATGTCGTTGCATTTATATCTTATACTTCAAAGCAGTTTTAAAGAGTATCATGTTCCATCTTCCCTTCTTTACAGAGTTGTTGCATCTTACACTGTTAGGTTAGGATAACTTTTGTCTTTTGCTAGTGACTAGCTACATGTTACTGTGTTAGTTATAACCATGGAGATCGATTGCAATTAGCCTCATGGTGGACATGGTGTTTGGGTTCTCTATATATTTTCTCCTCCAAAAAGTGGGGAAGATCTTTACTTGACCCCGGGGGCATTATGAATGTGTGTTACTTTGATGCTTCTAAAGTATATAGCTCATTTTGTCCTTTGCTCAATGATTTTCATGGCAGATGAGTGATGATAACCCCTTTGTCATTCCGGAGATGGAACCTACATTGAGGAAACAGATCCAGGAATGTAACTGGCAGGTGGTGAATGTGACAACTCCCGCAAATTATTTCCATGTGCTCAGGCGTCAGGTATGTCTGATTGCAAGTTTTTTAATTATTTGAGCTCGTACACTTATGTATTCTCATGTAGCGAACCACCTTCTTAGATTCACAGAGATTTCCGTAAACCTCTTATTGTGATGTCCCCGAAGAACTTGCTTCGTCACAAGGAGTGCAAGTCAAACCTATCTGAGTTTGATGATGTCCAAGGTCACCCAGGTTTTGACAAACAAGGTACCCGGTTTAAGCGTTTGATAAAAGATCAGAACGACCACTCAGATCTTGAAGAGGGTATCAGACGCTTGGTCCTTTGCTCTGGAAAGGTGCTTTTTCTTATTTCTTTCTTATGATTGACCCCTTGCTCTCTTGTATCCTTGTATTTCCTCTTAAGTTTGTTGATATTCATGTCGGACACAAATAGTTGCTTCATTTAGCAATAAACGTGTGTAGGTGCAGACTGGTGACAAAAGTAGCATGGATAATACTAAAAAGAAATTGAGTTTATTTTACTTGTTCCGCTCTTTATTCTTTTATTTTTTTAATCAAGAAAACCTTTTTACTGAATGTCCCGGAAGGCGTTGCAGCACTTTTCTTTGAATAACTGTTCTTTTGTGCTCACAAGTTGCTAGTATTGAAGTATGCTTTCATGCCTTATCCCAGGTGTATTATGAGCTTGACGAGGAGAGGAAGAAAGTTGACGGGAAAGACGTTGCAATCTGTCGTGTGGAACAGCTTTGTCCTTTTCCATACGACCTTGTTCAACGTGAATTGAAGCGATATCCAAGTATGTCTTCTGAAATATTTGGGCTATATCCTTTGTTGTTAAATTACAGGGAATACTATGTTTTGTTTTAAAACATTCAGAAATTGCATTAAACATTTATAGCGAAGACAATAAGTTTTTGCACCTGAAGCACAGTTGCATGCACTACCTTTAGGGCAGGACTGCATGAGGACAAGATTAACAGATTTGCCTTTGGTGGCGCCTTTTATTGAGGTTGCTACTGTAAAGTTATGTCAAACGTTTAGTGAAGCTAATTTAATGTCGTTTAACTGTCATGTTGTCAGACGCAGAGATTGTTTGGTGCCAAGAGGAGCCAATGAACATGGGTGCATACAGTTACATTGCCCCACGTCTTTGCACTGCAATGAAAGCACTTGGCAGAGGTGATATGGATGACATAAAATATGTTGGTCGTGCTCCTTCTGCTGCCACAGCTACCGGTTTCCAACAGGTTCATGTGAAAGAACAGACCGAGCTTGTCCAGAAAGCCTTGCAACGGGATCCAATTAATTCTCCATTCTGAAGCTGAGGCCTTGTTGTATTCTCTGCACAAAGTACCAAGACTGATGGTGAATAAGAGATTTAACTCTATACAAACTACTTTCTGGTGAAAGTTTTGATTCTTTGGGAAACAGGGGCATATTGTTTGTGCTCTTTTTTCTTCTGTATTGGTTAACTCAATTAATACTTATTGTATCTTAGATCTGTACAAATAAAATTTCAGAACTAAGCATCCTGTTCTCCCTTCAATTCTTGTGAGAGAATGAACTCCACTATTTGTGCTCAGAGCTGGCAATACATTTGCAGATTTTGTTTCCAGTTTGTAATTGACCCATTTAAAAGAAGAATGAATGAAAGCTCTCCTTATTCTCCTATAATTTGTGTGATCTTCTTCCATTTTTTTTTTTCGTATGCTTATTAGTATTTTGCTAGACTTGATCTAGAAAAAAAAGGCTTCCGTAATCTATTGGTAGTCCTTTAATCTCCTGTTACAGTAGTTGTTTGCTTCTTGGGTTTATGCCTTTTTTGATATAAGTTTGGCCAGATTTCAGACGCATATGCGAAAGTTTGCTTGCACAAGCGTTATGTTAAATATCTCAAATTGATAATTCTAACTTCAAACAAACATACATGTTTGAACTTTGAGTGTATGTCTGAAGTTTGAGACTTCCAAGCTTAACTTCAGAAGTTTGGCCTTCGCAAGCCAAACTTTACAGGCCAAATTTCATACGCATATATATGTTGGAAGTTTTCTTGCACGAGCAATGTGCCAAACTTCTGATATTGGTAGTTCAAAATTCAGAAATACATATTTGAAGTTTGAGGTTTCCAAACTTAATTTTAGATGAGTACGTCGGAAATTTGCTAAAATGTCTAATTGCAGGAAAATTTTGTAACTTCAGACGCAAATATTTGCAACTTCCATCGCGTATATCGGAAAAGTTATTTCCAAACTTGCTAAACTTACAAATCCGCTATGTGTGTACTTCACCCAATAAACTAGAGATGTCGTCCCCTTTCTCCAATTACACCCTTTTTATTGATTTTTGAAATATTCATATCAATTTCATAAAACAGATTTATAATTGACGATATTAATTTGATATTATTTTCATGATGGTCTTAACAAATATTAGCCCTCATCAGGTCACTTATAATATAAGCCAAACTACTCTATTTAATAACCTAAAACACTCAGTAAGTGATATGTTTTAATATGTTAAATTACATTGATAGTAAAAATTTCTTTTCCACCATTACTCCATATAACTTAAGTCCAAAAATGAGATAGCTCAGAGGGGGTTTGGCAAAGCTTATAAGATGGTCAAACTGGCTTATAAGCATTTTTTGGCTTATCTACGTGTTTGGTAAAATTAAAAATACTTATAAGTTAAGTGCTTATCAGCCAAAAATAAGCCAAAAGCCATAAGTTGGTCTCCCCCAACCTATTAAATTTCAGCTTATAAGCACTTGAGTTTGACCAAAATATTTACTATTCTATCCCTAAAATACTTCTTTTAAAACAAAACTCTTTGTATACCCAGTTCTTCAACTGCTTATTATTAATTTAGCACTTTTACCCAAACACGTAACTACTTATTTTTTAAATCAACTTCAGCATTTAAAAATACTTTTCAGCACCTAATAATTTTTAATTACTCTAAATCAGCTAAGCCAAACGGGCTCTTAGTCACATCACACTACAACCTATGGAAAAACAGATAGAATTGCTGCTCTGCTCGCGGCGTCACTTTATTCGGGATAAGGTGAAAGAATGAGGTGTATATCATTTAGACTAAATCTGGAGGCCGTAAAAATGAAACGAGGCCTCTTCTTTCACCTTTAATTTCCAGCACTACGTTTTTGTTCTCTTTCCGTTCGAACTCATATCGTGCAAGACCAATTAAAAGAGAAAATACTTTTTATCAGAATATTTTTTGTTCTCAAGACACGAATTCGAGACTTCTGATTATGTTAAAGGAACTCTATCCATTCTACAATAATGGTTGATAATAGAACTACTTATTTTATTAGTACTTTTTTTGTTTCAATAATGGCAAAGTGCTTTCAGCTTCAAGGACTCATAAGAAAACAGCTTAGCAAGATATTAGATATAATTCATGACCCGGATTGTGTCCGTTGGGGGTAGGTTGTCTCATAGGCGGATTCTGAATTTAAATTTTATGAGTTCAATATATAAAGTTTTTAGCATTGAACTCATTATATTTTTTTTAAAAGTATGGATTCAATCTATTATCTGTTGCAATTTCAGTGGTTTTTACAGGTTAATTTATGTTCCGCGTAAAACATTATGAGTTCAATTGAACCCGTCGCTAGAATGCTACATCCGCCCCTAGGTTGTTTACCTCCTTTTTACTTCGCTTGAATTATATCCAAAGTCCGGTCTAGAATATATATATATATATATATATATATATATAGAGTCTAATTGAACTCATGACAAGTGGTTATTAGATCTACAAATAATCATATACTTAATTTTATTTTATTTGAAAAAATATATACATATTTGAGTTTCCATTCAATAACAAAGAAGTAGCCTGTGCAGTGGTACTTCCCGCCTATAAACTTGGAATCTTGAATTTACCGATAACATATGCAGGGTTTACACAAGCAGCATCGGTCTATTATATTGTTGTGAGTTTGGATTTAAGATTTTGACGGTTTTAAAACTTTTCTTCCCATCTCAAATTGATATGTATGGTCTCAACCTTTTGTATACATGATAATATTCAAAAGTTATTATATATGCACAAAAATAAGAATACACATTTTTTTATCGGCAACTTTCTTTTACTATATGTTATTTCTTTTGGTTCGGTTATTCTATCATCTTATCTTGATTCTTTTTCATTTTTCGAGTCAGTAATATATCATAAACAATCTCTCTACCTTCACAGAACAAGGGTAAAGTCTGCGTGCACTCTATCCGATAAGCGTATGCAGAATTTTTTTGTAGCGATATCGTATTTACATAAATATTAATAAGTAAATAAGTATTATCTAATATCATTTTCCCATGAGTTGAGTCTTGGCCCAATGGTTTAGTTGAATATTAATGCAAAGGGAGATGTAGTTTCAAGCCTCCTTAGCCTCAGTTTTTAACAAAAATACTCGCTTAAAAATGTTCAAAAAATAGAATGTCTAGGTCCAGCCTCGAACCTACGACCTTTACAAACCCATATATGAGCTTGCCTAGTAGATCAAGAAGTACTCTTTTTTAGGAAGCTGCGTGCTTATTATATATTGCTTTATTTTTGCAGAATATTAGTATACACATTTAATATATTACGTATTGACTCTCCTTAATTTTCTGGTATGTTTGCTTTTATATATTTTGTTTGACGAAAATTCTGGCTCTGCCACTATATGAGATGACACTCCATTAAAGGGTATGTCCACCAATTGAATTATCCTCTATCTAGTCGTGCTTTTACTTTCACTTTTTCCCCTTTTTACGGTGGGAAATAGTCATATGGTTTCAGAGTAATTAGGAACCACTTAAGAGCTTGAATGGTGGGCTTTGCTGGCCAGGTCCCACATATACATTGTATCACTCCAAAGCTGCAATCACTCATAAAGGGGCTAAGTCTAGCTTTACAAATGCGACTAATTCCTCTGGAAGTGGAAACAGATGCGCATGAGGTAATTACACTTTTAGATACAGATAAATCTAAGTGTACTAACCTAATTTGTGACTGCAGGCACCTTCTCAGGATGCTACATGATCCATTAGTTCGACATGCACACATCGAACAAAATGGAGTAGCATACCAACTTGCAAAGCTAGGAAGTAGGATGCAAGATCATACTTGTTTGAACAAAATTTAAAGACCCTTTTGCCAACTTCAATTATCAACAATAAATATGGTAAATCGTAGTCAAACATAATTAACTTCAGATTCAAACTTATGTAACGAGAAATAACGGAAGGTAAGAACATATTAGATTTATTGATGTAATAATTTATATTGAACGTGAGATATGAGCTTACTTCTGAGATGAAAAAGAGTTGTAAATGAAGGAGTAAAAGAGGAAGAATGAGGCCACCATTCATCCACAAGAGATTCTTCTTTTTCCCACCTCCCTTTTTTCTCGTCTGTTCTCCCTTTATTCCCCTCCCCAAAAAGGTCCTTCCTTATCTAAGCTTACCTCCCTATATATATATATAGTTCCTAGAGATTTTATTCAAGGGTCATTGACCAATATGCTTTTGATGATTTGACTTCGAGCATGGTCGAGGGGTTCGTTGCTATCTAGCCACCTAGGCGGGATCCCAGCTTGGTCAACCTCCCATTATTTTATTGGGGGGGGGGGGGAGGGGGGCTACTACAGTCAAATTTTGACCCATATAGTTAGTCCCTCCGTCCATCGAGATCGTCTCTTAGGGGGTTTGACGGCCGAACTCTGTCGATTCGAAAGTTAGGAGAAATCTGAATGTTTACGTTTTGAGCGAGGTTTTTAGATCGAGGCGATGGCGTGACGCTTCAATGATACCCTTGGACCGTCAAATCCGTTTGGAGTTGAATCGTTGTGTTGATCTGAAATGTCGCTTGTAGTCACTGTCATCATGACACACGCTCCTTATGGATTGAATTGTTTCCTGTACCCTATCAATTTTGATTGGTGACTCTCCGGTTTCCCGCTCGAGGCATTTATGTTCTTATAAATAGGGGAAAACTTCATTCTACTGCCAGACTTTTCGATCTATCAAAGGCATTTTACGAGTATTTACCTTCTCTGATACTTCAGATTTTTAATTCACTCTCCTGTTAGTTAGAAATTGATGTCACCATCTTCCTTCTTACTTCCCCTTTCTCATTCACTTTATTCGATCGAGACAAAATGGCTAGTATTTCTCCCCACGCTGACAGACTTGCCAAAGTTCCGGTACCAAAAAATGACGCTCTTGCTCACGAGGGAGTGGATATGGCGGAGGATTAGGGGGTTCCAACAGCGGCCAAAATATTGCCCCATCCGGGGAGGTTATGGACCGATTTTAACAGCCCTGCCGGAGAGGAACCAGAGCCTGTTTCCTCTATTATGGATGAAGCAGTGATTGTAGAGCTTAAAACCAAATGGGATTCCGCACCATGTTGAGATGCCGGCGGTGGACGATGATATTGTACATTTTAATCGTAGACTTCTGCTGTTTCTACGAAGTATGTCTGGCTCAACTTATGCCGTACGTATACAAGCTGTTCCTCATGCTGCTCAAGTTCGCGAAGCTTGCCGGTTGGGAGGTCACTCTGGCGTATATGCTCAACATTTTGCCCCTCAACTTATTCGAGGTAGGATGATCCACACACATCATCGAGGAACGAAGAGTTTGGTGGTGAAGATGAATGATAAAGTCAATCGTCGTTTTTGGGAAAACTACTTTTATGTGCAGAGCGAACATCTTGTGACGGACTCAGCAAGGTTTCCTGAGAGGTGGAACTTCGCACGTAAGTTTTTATATCTCCTAGCAGAGTGATGGTCGATCGTTTTTCTTTGGGCTTTATTGTTATATCGTTTTTACTTTCGCGGCTGAGAAACTACCTCTCACGCCTGTTGACGATATCTGCGAATGGGTGAACGCCATTCTTCCCTATATGGAAGGGGTTCACGAATGCACGTCCTTCTATGAGAAATACGTACGTAGGCCTCTTACTGGTAAGTCGACTTGTCGTAACTTCTTTTTTTTTGTTGCCTTTCAATTTGACCTTGTTGCTTACACAACCATTACAATTAACAGAGAGAGTGTAAAGGACGGGCTTCTGAGCTCGCATTCCGTCGACCGACGTCTTCTGCTCGGCCTGAAGCAAGGTCCGCTGCCCGACCTACATCGAGGGCTACTCAAGTAGAACCTACGACCGGAGCGGTGTGCATGAAAGTTGTTCCTCATGGGACTCCGGCTCCTACTGCCCGCTCAACAGGTGAATCTTCCCATGCTGAGGATGGGGAGGGTCTGCCGAAAAGACGACGAATGGATTCCAAATCAATTTTTTCAGCTGCAGTATGTTTAGAGGGTGAGCGTTCGTTGGCGGAGTCTGAAATGGGTGGTGGTGCTAACCCGACGACAAAGGTTTTGGCTATTGTGAATGATCAACAGGCTACTGTGACGGGAAGTAGGGATCCCAAGGCCGTTGTTTCCAGTTTGGGCAGGCCTTTGTCTTCTGGACTGAGCTGTGTTTCTTTTCAGCCGCAGAGAGGGGAACGGGTGTTGTGGTCGATGACTACGAGTTTGAATCCGATCTTGATCCCGATGAAGTTAGAATGTTCGAGGAGGGACTTACCCGACTTGAGATTCTGTCGGATATTAACCTTCTGCGGGACACGAAAGACTTTGTATTGCAGTTTGACCTTTTGTGCTCTACCGCAGAGTGTGAGGATCTTCGGGACGTCTGTGACGTTGATTTGATGCATGAAGTGGTCGCCATGGGCCTGAGGCTAAGTTTCTCTTATTTGTTCTTTTTTGGTATTCCTTTTTTTTTTGTCGACCTTGACCTTTAATAACTCTTTTTTTTGGGCTTTCAGTCGTACATGCTGGAGACTGAAAGTGCTCACAGGGACGACACTCGGGCCAAAATTTTTCTGATGATGTTGGAGAAGTATCGATGCTACCGCAACAAGTGTCGTGAGATGCACGAACAACTCAAGGCGAACACCAATAATCAATCCCTTGGGGAGGATATGGAGAAGAAGGATCAGCTAATACAATCTATTCGCAGGAATAGCAAGCTCGAGGAGCTACTTCACGTGAAGGACGAAGAACTTGAGTTAGGAAAAGGGGTCACCGCAAAATGTGAGCATCTTCCGGCGAAGGTGCTATCGTTGCAGTCTGAGTTGGATCAAACTGTCATCAGAGTTGAGGCTTTGAGTGCAGAGTAGATGGGGAGATTAACCGAGCCGAAAAGGAAGATCTCAGAGTTGGAGAGTGCCGAGAGTGCTTGGGTGTCGGCTTCAGCGAGGGCGGCGGCATTGGAGGACACTATCCGCGTCCTTCAATCCGAGCAAGAATCCAAAAAGGCGACAGCTATGCTGAGGGAGGCGAGGCTTGAAGAGCGCGTTGATAAAATTGACCAGGAAGCTTCAAACTTGGGAGATCAGGTCGTTGCTCTTGAGGCCGAAAAGGCACAATTGTTGGCCCGAGTCGAATCTGCCTCCGATGTTGTTCCTTGCTATTTGCATGAGCTCTAGGTCCATGACGAAGCCCAACGGGACATATACAAGAGTTTGTGGGAGGCTAGCAATATTTCTGAGGCCACTTATGAAGGAGCTGGGGTGAAGGCATGAGAGGCTCGTGTTAATTGTGGCTACGATCCTGTAACATCGGAGGCCGACGAGGATGTTGATGCTGAGGAGGAATTTTTTGGAGATAGTGATGGGGAAGACGAAGTTGATGACGCTGAGTGAAAAGTTGTTACCTTAGTCTATTTTTTGTTAATTTGTCTTTTCTTTCTGTTTTTTGTACTAGGCCAATTTTAGTTGTGTATAATCTGCGGCCATTCGCGCATCTATCTAAATAAAAGGGGTTTTCATCGTTGTACGTCCTTTGTATTTCTCTCCCTTCCCCTTGCTTTAAACATTTTTTTTTCTTTGGCGTAGACTTTTAGATTTTTGTATGGTGAATTCCTGGATTTTTAGGAAAACCAATTTTAGTCGGACCGAGTAGGATTTCATCGCGTGATTCCGAATGGAGTCTTTGGATTCGCATATTTGGGCGAGATTGACTTTTGACTTATCGCTTTAAGCAGATTCATCTTTGACTCAAATGAGTTTGTATTTGGATTCATCATTTTGGACGAATCAGTCTTGACTTGAGTCATTCGAGGGGGATTGAACAGTTGTTGATTTGGGCGAAGTCGCTCTTTTCATATATATATATAAGCGAGGCCGAACTTTTCTTTTTGCGATGGCCTTTCGCCATAGGGGTGTTATTTTGAGTTGGTCGAAATGTTAACCCATTGTAATTTGAGCGAGGTCGAATATTTCATTTGGCGATGGCCTTTGGCTGTAGGGGTGTTATTCGAGTTGGTCGAAATGTTAACCTGTTGTATTTCGAGCGAGGTCGAATATTTCATTTGGCAATGGCCTTTGGCTGTAGGGGTATTATTTCGAATTGGTCAAATTGTTAACCCGTTGTATCTCAAGCGAGGTCGAATATTTCACTTGGCGATGGCCTTCGGCCATAAGGTTGTTATTTAGAGGTTGTCGAAATGTTGACCTATTGTAATTCGAACGAGGTCGAACTCTTCTCTTTGGAGACCCTTGGCCGAAGGGGTGTTATTTCGAGCTAATGTCGAAATGTTAAACCGTAATATTTTGAGCGAGGTCAAATATTTTATTTGGCGATGGCCTTTGGCCGTATGGGTGTTATTTCGAGTTGGTCGAAATGTTAACCCGTTGTATTTTGAGCGAGGTCGACTATTTCATTTGGCAATGGCTTTTGGCCTATGGGTGTTATTTCGAGTTAGTCGAAATGTTAACGCGTTGTAATTCGAACGAGGTTGAACTCTTCTTTTTAGCGATGGCCCTTGTTCGTAGGGTTGTTATTTTGATCTAATTTTGAAATGTTAACCCATTATAATTCGAACGAGGTCGAACTCTTCTCTTTGGTGATGGCCCTTGGCCGTAGGGGTGTTATTTCGAGATAATATCAAAATGTTAACCCATCATGATTCGAACAAGGTCGAACTCTTCCCTTTGGAGAATCTTAGGCTACCATACTGTCTTTGTAGACGTCGGAGAGGGTTCTAGCGTACTCGACACAACCATTTTTTTGGGAGAATTTTGGGTGTCCCCTAGGGGAGTCCCAGTTTTTCTTAGCTTCTGCGTTTCCTGGGTGAGTCTCAGTTTGCCTAATTTTGTTTGCATTGGAGAGTATGATGACGAGGAGTATAAAATATTGCTGTTTCGCTAACCGGGGGAAGGGGGGGGGGGGGGNGTTTCAAGCATAGATTAGAATTTCCTTGTATCTAGTCTTTTCATCGTTCGGCCTTGAGAGTTCGTCAATAGGCGGGGCGATGAAGTATACCTTGAACTTAGATACGTCCCCCCTCATTGCCTCATTAAGAACCTCCCCGAGAAAACCCAATTGGGACAAAATCCGGGTAAGGGAAAATGAATACGACTTGAGGGCGTCATTTTTCAGAAGTTGAAGTGTTTGAGATGGGTAATATTTCAGTTGTTTTGTAGCAATTTTCCTTCCATTGTCTCTAATTAGAATGCTCCTTTGCTCGCTTGCCTGTGTGGCGCTTGTGTTCTTGTTTAGACAGACAACAAAGGGTAAACCAAAACAAGATTTTCCTACCTCAATCCAATGAGTCAGTGCACTTTTTTATATTCGGTGGCCGTATTCAGCTCCTACACAATTTTAGAGGTGCCCTAGCTCCGCGTGGGTTGGGTTCGCCTTAGCTGCTGTGGTGTTGAGATCGAGTCCCCGTTTAATCTCGTCTGATTCATACCCATAACAAGGAACTTATTCATGGATCATTCGATGTGGGG
>MU690080.1:13948-48970 GCA_026770625.1 Nicotiana glauca
AATCTGAGTTAGGTCTGTTTTAATTATAGGAGTGAATAATCTGGCATTGCATATGTATGTTGCATGAATAGTTCTTTTCCCATCGAAATTGCTATTCAAGATGCATGACATATATGTGTAGTGTGTTTTAAAATTTTTGTATTAAAAGTTATATACAATTGACTGAAAATAATAGTATGCTCTCCATCTGAGTTGGTTCTATTTATTTTTGGATTGTATAATTCTTGCATTATATAATATACTTTGCATGAATGATTCTTTTCCCATCGAAATTTATTATTCCAGATGCATGTATGTATATAAATATTGAATGCAGTCTGAATTTTACTATTCAGTGTTTTGACTTATTATGATCTATTTAATATTTTTATCTCAACTCCACAATGATTTTATGCAATTTGTCGTATTACTTGTTAAAATTTTCTTTTAGTGATAAGGCATTAATTTTAAGGATGCAATATATGTACTTTTGTTAGAAGAAATTTAATTTCGGTTTCTGGGCAAAATAAGAGATGGATATTTGTTTTATTTTTCGAATAACTCTTGAGTTATTGAGCTTAATAAATATTTTATCTCTTGTGGTACATGAATGCATGACCTTGTTATTGTATATTGATGTCTCTCCTGAACAGAACAATATTAGTCTACCTCATAAGAGAATATGTTCTTCAAAATTGAGTAAGACTTATATGTGCACTTTTGTCTAAGTCATATTAATCTGGATAGGATTTCAAGTTGGTCAAGTATGGACCTTAAGGTTCATTGAAAGTAGAGGCACTACCAACTTGTGGATCCTGTTTGGAAGGAAATTTGACTAAAGGATGTTTCCCTTTAAAAGGAAATAAAACTAGTGATAAGCTAGAATGAATCCTTTCTGATTTGTATGGTTAAATGAACATACTCGTAAGAGATAGATTTTGAGTATTTTGTGACGTTTCATAAATGATTACTCAAAATATTAATATATTTATTTGATGCACTGTAAGTCTTAATGAATTAAGTAATTCAAGGTTTTTTAAGACTTGAAACGGAGAAGCACCAAAGAAATATATTAAGTTACTACAATTTGATTGTAGTGGCGAGCACCTCTCTAAAGAGTTTTTTAGTTACATATCAGAATAAGGGATTACATCTCAATTGACTACACCGTAAACTCCATAATAGAGTGGTGTAGTAGAAAGAAGAAATAAATATCTTTTGGATATGGATAGATTAATGACGTGTTATTCAGATTTGCCTTATTTGTTTTTGGAATATTTCCTGGAAACTGCAAATTACATTCTGAATTTAGTTCCTTCTAAGTTAGTACCTGGGACATCTATAGAACTGTGGACTGAATGTAAGCTCGGTCTGTGGCATGTTCAGATATAGGAGCATATGTGCTGAAAGGGAAAGCAGATATGTAAGTTGGAACTAAGAATGGATAGGTGCATGTTTATCGAATATCCAAGAAAACGAATGGAGCTTTATTTTATTGTCCTAAAGAAAATAAGGCAATTGTTAAAACAAATGCATTTTTCTAGATAAGGACTGTTTAATAAAACATGTTCCTAGAAGTAAACTATTTTTACAGAAACTGGGCAAAGAAATAACTAGATGTTCAAGGACATCAAAACCCACACGTCAGAATTGACTTTCCATTGCATTTAAGTAGTGGGAGAACGTTAATAAACATGATATGCCTTTATCGAGTGGGAGTAATGTTTGAACATTGAACATTATAGTAAGAAGTCACTAATATTTAAATATCGTGAGGTAACGAAGGTAATATTAGTAGTACTTCGTCGTAGTGGGAGAAAGCTAAAGAAAATCATAGTTCGGTGTACATTCTTGGGATAGTTTCGGTAACAGGATCCCTGAAGAGTTTAATACCAAACTAGATAGTTACGACAAAGCACTACTGGACAAATATTGCATCAGATATAACTTGGCAAGATTCTTTAACAAAACCTTATTTGGTGAAGACTTTTAATAGTCATGTAAAAGAATGCCTGAGAAAGTTGTAGATGCATGGTTATGAGTCTAAGTGGGAGATTGTTGGGGCATATACTATTAACCATGCATTTGGATATAGTATATTCTAATAATTATCATGGTTAAAAGTCTAAGTGGGAGATTGTTGGGATATATACTATTAACCATGGGTTTGGTTTAGATATAGTATTTATTATGAAACAATTGTTTATTCAGTTTTAATAAAGTTTTAAATAGATCATATATTAGTCTGTGTCCTTTGCTTATATAGTAGATGATTTAGTGTATAGAGTTTAGCTTATACACGGAAGATTAAATCATCGGTTCTTATAAGTATAAAGTTTGAGTTCACAATCTAATGATGGAATTGGACAAACCATTAGGAATGATTGTAGCACAAGATTAAATATAATTTATCTTGATTATGGGAATGGTTTAATTCCAACTTCTTGTGCTAGTACATTTTGTATGTATTGAACGGACCAGGTAGAGATAAGTATTTTATACTGACTTAATAAAATAAACTCTCTAGCCATTAAATGTACTTATACTCTTAATCTTGATATAATTATTATTAGCTGTGTATATTATTATTGTTTTGATTTATTAAAAGGCGAGATTCTTTCGTGGGTCAATATGCCTGGTAAATTGGATAATAATAATGTACATTGACGAAGTAATAGTTAATTGATGGAATTCATGTCTCGGTTTAGAGATTGATGATACACCTTTATGAAAGCTTATAAGTTTTCATGTGTAAACCCGGCCGGTGGATTTTGTATCCGACACATGAAATAAGTTAAGCGAAAGTCTAAAGGAAATAATCAATAAATTAAATCGTCAGTAATTTAATTTAATTGATTAGTATCTGAATCTTAACATGGGGAGTTAAATAAGATTTAATGGATGAATTTCGAAATTGGATAAGGAGTGCAATTACGAATTTTTAGTGGAATAATTTGTAATTAATTATGGTAGATATTAATTTCGAAAATTAGAAATTAATTCCATAATTGGAGCCTTGTTAATTAAATTCTGTGGTCCCTACTGTGCCTAAATAATAGGAAATAAAGGAATCCTTTTTCTGGTGGAAAAGAAAACCCAACAGGTTTTGGAAAAGGGTCTTAACCCTTAAAACTTGTGCTATAAATACATAAGGTTTTCCACCTAGAGGAGAGAGCACATGGTGGCTGAAATTTTCAGCCAAGTTTTCCTAGAAATTTCGCCCACACGAAATTGCTATTTCCGGTATTATTTGGGTAACACAGTAGAAGACCGTGGAACGTTCGAGGATCACGATTGTGCGGTTGATGGAGATTCCATTGAAAAGTTATGGAACTGAAGGCTCACGTGGTAGAAGAGATATGTTCACGCTTCAAGAGGTAACCCGTGAAATCCCATTTATGCTAGTTGTCTAGATTACATGTGATTTTGATACTGGGATTGCTTCCGCTGCATATAATAATCCATTAGAATTAAATTACTATTTGAACTCTATTTTCCATTATAACAAGCAACAACTTTTATATTAATGATATTTAACCACTATCAAAAAATAAAAATTAGTGACGAACAAATTCTATAGCTAAACTGACAAATTCGTCACTAATTATATTCAATAACGATTGAGGATAGATTATCAAGAAGCTTTATTAGCTACAAACAATTTAGCGATAGATTATTAGCAACAAATATACATACAAAAATCACCTATGCACTGTGCATTCCTTTCTAGGTATCGAACCACAATCTATTACTTTTAGGTATATTACACGTTTATCTATTTATAGTTAATTAACTGAATTGATTTTGTTTTGCACGAATTATGACAGGGTAAAACACATGAAACTAAACAAACCCTAATGTCTTCATTCTAACTCTTTGTACTGTTTGCTTGTTTAGAAAAGTGGTTCTCTTTTTTGGTGCATCAACTTTAATTTTTTATGAAAACATATATACTCTTGGAATAGTATTGTGTGGAATTTAACTAACATAACATTAACATGTCATAGCCATTATGAAAAGCCCACATTTCCATTGAAAAAGTTGTTCACCCAAATACCTTTTGCTCACTGAGTTGACATATGGATGATACCCTAGGAGAATATTCAAGAACATAAAAGCCTAGTTTTAGCTATTACTACTAAAGTAAATAAATTTTTGCAAAAGAAAGAAACACGAAAATAAAAATGTTTTTTCTCCTTGCATCTTACTAGTTAATCAACTTAATTCAATTCAATACCAAAATAAATATGACTCAAAGTTTATCAATCGGCGTGTATTATAAATTCCCATATTGAAACAGTAACTACTGATCAGGTCCTACTTGGATTTACTTTTTGACTTTGGTTTATTAAAAAAAAAAAATCCACAATTTTTCTTTTTTGTATGGAAGACAATTGGATAAACTTGCGTGTTTAATTAGATTATCATTTATGAAAATTCTTTGGAGAATTCTCATGTTAATGATTATGGAAACTTAACTTATTGTTTTTTTTGTCTTCAACAGGCAACAAGACATTTCGTGTAGAATTAAGGAAATTATAACAAAATTAAACATGGTTGTTAGCAATTTTAATTTTTCAAAAGACTTTCAAATGAAGAGATTTTCCTTGCCATTTGTCACACCGTTGCATATGAAAACCTAATTTTGCATTTGCAACACGTCTCCATATGAAAATAGATTTGTCAGAATATTCGTAAATAAAATTAGAGAATACTTAACGATGTGCGGAAGGAATATTCGGAAATAAAATATGCATGTCCTCCAACTTAGAAAACAAGAAGAAAGAAAAATGGCGACTTTTGTTACTATTTTTAGTTTTTACGCCGATTTTAATAATCACGAAAAGCCTGATTTCTAGTACGATAGTGCCATGTGTCAAACCTTGGCATATGAAGACAGATCCCACTCTGTCACCAAAGTAAATCCCACTTTGTTGTCTATTTAAAAATTTTAAATTAGCAACAATCTCTTGGTGGATGGAGTATAATAAGTTGAAGAATGATGTAATCAACGGCGGAAGTAAGATTACTATCGGGAGGTGTTAAAATATAAAAAGTTAAATACATGAAAGTTAAGGGGATTTAACATAATATATATATTAAATAAAATTTTTTACCTAACAATACAGTATAATTTTCTAACAAAACTGACACCTCCTCCGCCAATGAATGTAATAATAGAAAAGAGACACACATAAAAGTTGGTCCTTTTCACTTCACTTCAATTCAGATGACAGTGTCAAAGGTGAAGATAAACCAAACTCACGTGGGACAATTATCATGTCATTTGGATAAAATGTCATAACCAACTGCATTTATTTAATTATGTCCATACATATCTTCTTAGTAATTAGCTTCATAATGCAGTTTAGAGAAAAATAATTACGATTATACTAGCGTAATTTATATCAAGCAAATTTGATCGTCAAACGACTGAAAATGATCCAATGAAGGCAATTTCTATAAAGATGAATGTTGCTCTCTCATTTTATGGATCAAAGAAATACAGGAACCAAAATGAAGTAAAATATAACAACTTACAACATGCAATTGTCGTAGATAAAAATTTGAATCGGGTGACCCACCCTGAACAGACTTAGTTGGTCCGGGTCATAAGCCTGCAACACTAGATGTAGATAAGGAACAAGATTTTTGTTGCATTTCCGGCAGAACTGAATGGTGAAAAGGTTGCCTTAAGTTACTTAGACTATTGTTAGCTCCCGTATCCTCATGGAATGGACCAGATTCCCTCAATCTGTTGAAAGTGAATTACAAGATTATCCCCTCAATCATGTTGATGATTTCAAAAAAGGGGAAAAAAGAATAAGTAATTCTTATTACTTATTATGCACGTACATGGATTTTAAATCAATCCCATACTTACAAGAAGTAGACGCTTGTCATATTAATAATTAACTAATTCTTAATAAATAGAAAACTGGCAAGTATAGATTTAACTACGGGAAATTCTTATTAAGATACATGTGAAATTAATTGTTACTTTATTAAATATCAGGACACATGCCACAAAAAAAATAAAACATGTGGCTTTTTTATGGGGATGCATTGCTCGATTATTCCTCAAAGTCTGTCCAGATTTAAATAGTGAATACAAGTAATGCAAAAAGAAAGAAAAAATAATTGTTATTCCTAATTATACAATTTCATGTGTTATGTGTTTGCCATAATTTTTTTTGCCGTATTTGGTTTTTCTATCTTTTGAAGGAAAGGGCAACATATTTACTTTAATTGTGTTTTCCTTCTTGTAAAAGAAAATTACAAATCTCACATATTTGGCTAGTCCTTTTTCGTGTAGAAAAAGGTTTGGAGTTCTATAAATTGAAGATCCGTCCTTCTCATTCAGTAGCATCTACAATGTAGCCATATGGGCTTTGAGAATCTTGTTTAGGGGGAGAACTTTATGGGACAAATGTTAGTGTGTCACTTATCAATGGCGGAGCCAGGATTTTTATTAAGGGAAGCCAAAATATAAAAAAACAAACTCACCAAGAAGTCAAGGGGTGTCATTATATAGTATATATATATATATTTTTTTTAAAATTACCTAGCTAAACAGTATAATTTTTCGACGAAGGGATGTCGGTTGACACCCCTTGGGTGTATGTGGCTCCGCCACTATCACTTGTGTTTACCTCTTCGTGAGGATGTTCTCTCGATATTTTGTACTCTCTTTTTATATAGTGGATTGCTCATCTCAGCCGTAAATGTATGTCAGTTGACCAAACCACGTTAAATATTTGTATCTCTTTGGTATATTTCTCTTTTGTTGTTGGATTTATCGTCGCTCAAGGTTTGCTTTGCTAGCTTCCGCATGACACCTGATTTTTTTGGTTCTAACAAGTGGTATTAAAGCGAGATTCAAGATAGGTTCATCTTCGCGGGTTCAGTTCTAGCCGCAACATATTTGACGATAATCGTGATTTTTGTTTGAGAAATTTGACCGGTGTGCTACGCACTTTGAGACAAACTTTGTGGTGGAGACTTAGAGATGCGACTTGTTGAAGGCTATGTGAAGAAAGTGGATCAAGTTTATTTTGTCAGAAAATTCAGGCCAAGGGGGAGAATTTTTAGGTGTTTGCCATAATTTTCTTGCCATATTTGGTTTTTCTATCTTTTGAAGGAAAGAGCAACATATTTACTTTAATTGGGTTTTCCTTCTTGTAGAAGGAATTTATAAATCTCCCATATTTGGCTAGTCCTTTTTCGTGTAGGAAAAGATTTGGAGTTCTATAAATTGAAGATCCTTCTTTCTTATTCAGTAGCATCCACAATGTAGCCATATGAGCTTTGAGAATCTTGTTTAGGGGGAGAACTTTACAAGACATGTGTTAGTGTATCACTTGTGTTTACCTCTTCGTGATGTTGTTCTCTCGATATTTTGAACTCTTTTTTTATATAGTGGATTACTCATCTCCGCTGTAGATGTAGGTCGGTTGACCGAACCACGTTAAATATTTGTGTCTCTTTGGTGTATTTCTCTTTTGTTGTTGGATTTATCGTCACTCAAGGTTTGCTTTGCTAGCTTCCGCATGACACCTAATTTTTTTGGTCCTAACAAGTGGTATCAAAGAGAGATTCAAGACATGTCATCTTCGCGGGTTCAGTTCTAGCCGCAATATATTTGACGATAATCATAATTTTTGTCTGAGAAATATGACCGGTGTGCTACGCACGTGGAGACAAACTTTGTGGTGGAGATTTGGATATGCGATCTGTTGAAAGCTATATGAAGAAGGTGGATCAAGTTTATTTTGTTAAAAAATTCAGGCCAAGGTGGAGAATTGTTGGGTGTTTGCCATAATTTTCTTGCCATATTTGATTTTCCTATCTTTTGAAGGAAAGGGCAACATATTTACTTTAATTGGGTTTTCCTTCTTGTAGAAGAAAATTACAAAATCTCCCATATTTGGTTAGACCTTTTTCGTGTAGAAAAAGATTTCGAGTTCTATAAATTGAAGATTCATCCTTCTCATTCAGTAGCATCCTAATCACGCTCAACTGTGTCTATTAAAAGACTAAGCGGGCGTTGCAAATATAATCCGGGGTATTATGCCCAGAGTCGAATCCCACAGGGAATTAACGTATCAATCACTATCTTTAGATCCACTAAACTCTTAAGAACCAATTTCCCCAAATGTTTGAATCACGGTTGATGGTGTCTTTAATTACTAAAATTGCAAGTAAATAAACAGCTGTAAACTAGGGATGCTAAGGTTGTAAACAATAATGAGAAAACGCTAAGGTAATAATTTCCCCTATTGATGGAATTTCTTCTGTTTATGCTTCATACAAATTTACCAACACATCTCTATCAATCATGAACGCTCTTCTTACCGTAAATCTCTCCCGAGTAATCACAGTAATTTACTAGTTGCACTCTTCCGAGATACACTAGCTTGCTTTATTTAACACAATTCACTTTAGATTACACCCAAGGCTTCGTTATCTCTAATCCCGCCTTTAAACCCTCGGTTATTGATCCCTAATATATATTGGGAGTGGTATTGTTCAACAATTACCTAAATATGCACTCTCTTCCGAGTTATGCACACTAAATAGGCACAGCTAATTGAGGATCCTGTCAATTAACTACAACAAATACATAGTTGAACAAATGGAGATTGAAACTAGCAATTTGTATTCACATAAACAAGAAGTTCATCCCCCAATAGGTTCCATCAAAACCTTAGACAAAGGATTTAGCTACTCATAACTATGGGTAAGAAAACTAAAACAATATTCATCGTAAAACTTGCAAGAAAAATCAAAGAAAAGAAGAAAGATGTTTTTGGTGATCTCTCACAATTGTTTCCCTTGCCTAAATGCTCTCCAATACAATACATGCCCTCTTTGGGCAAAGTCTAGTATTTAAAATAGGGTTTTGGACTAAAAATCCTGTATTTTGCATTTAGGTCCCTGAACTTTACTGCCCCTGCCGCGGTTCTGCCGCGGTCGCGGTCAAACCGCAACCAAACACGCTCTATGAATCTTCAGTTATCCGCGACCATCTTCTATCGCAGTTCTGCCGCGGTCGCGGTGGAACTGCGGCAGTCCTTCTTCAGGCCTGGCTTGAGCTGCTTCTCGTGGTTCACTTGGCAGAATTTTACGATTGGCCTCTTTTTCTCCATATTTGATCCCAAAAGTACTCCATCGCCTTCTCTTGTCATACATCACCTGCAAAGCATAAAAAGCATTAATCAGAGCATTTTATTATCACTTTTATCATCAAAACTCTACAAGAAGGTGGTTCTTTAGGGCCTAATTATAGTTAAATTCACTTATTATCACATCCGCAATGTAGCCATATGAGCTTTGCGAATCTTGTTTAGGGGGAGAACTTTACGGGATAAGTATTAGTGTGTCACTTGTGTTTACCTCTTCGTGAGGTTATTCTCTTGATATTTTGTACTCTCTTTTTATATATTGGATTGCTCATCTCCGTCGTAGATGTAGGTTAGTTGACCGAACCACGTTAAATGTTTGTGTCTCTTGAGATATTTCTCTTTTGTTGTTGGATTTATCATCGCTCAAGGTTTGCTTTGCTAGCTTTTGCATGACACTTGATTTTTTCGGTCCTAACAACATGGAGGATATATAGATCGGCGAATTTATAAAATAAGACATTAAGTTATCATTCCAAGTGGACATGAGAACATATAAATAGACACTCAAACTTGGTTTCAACTATCACTTTGACACTTAAACTCACCTAATGATCAAATAGACACTTTAACTTGACACAGGTGTGTATCTTACACACCCCAATCCAGAAAACCTCGTGTGTGTGCTACAAGTGCGGGTGATGTGGCAAAGTAACAAATAACAAAGTGACACATGTAAAAAAAGATACATTTAGATGGGAAAAAGAAGAAGAAGAAAAACATCTAAAAGAGACCCTCACCCACCTCACAGATCCCAAATTTCCTCTTCTTCGTCGCTCTTCCAGTTGCTTCTTCCTCTTACCCTTCCCCCTTGTTTGTTTCTTCGTTCAAACCTCTTTCACTCTGCCATAATCCTCATCTTATATAAGTTTTGCTTTCTAGAATTAACAAATAAATTTTTCAGTCCTTTATCCCTATCATGGTATAACAAAATATAAATAAATTGAGGGAAATAGAGTAGCAGTGGGTTAATCAGGAAAGAAAAAAAAGCAATTAAAGAGCGAAGTAATTTTGCCTGGTTGAAGAGGGGTTTAATGGCGACAGAAAGTTTAAGGCTTCATTGGTGAACATCTTTAAGGGGAAGAGGGTGTTGAGAGAAGAATAAAAATTACAGAAGGATGGGAGAGGAACATTAGATATGAAATAGATGTAGATTATAAGGGTAAAAATGAAATATCACTTTAGCTAGAAAAAGCTTCGGAATAATATCTCACACGCTCAAATGTGACGACAACACAACACACGCACTGTGCCAGGTCAGATACGAGCGAGTACTAGATCATAGAGTAAGTTTAAGTGTCAAACTAACAATTGGGCCAAGTTTGAGTGCCTGTTTATGTATTTTGCCTTTCACATTTACGAAATGTTCCAATTAAAAAAATATATAGATGAGACCACCTTTTGATATATTTTTTTGAAAATACCAAATGAATTTTCACCTGTAGAAAATGTCAACACATGAGTTAATTGATTACCTAAAATATGCTTATCTTATAGACTAACAAGCATGGAGGAGGAAATATTTATTCTATCAGTTAAAAATATAGATAAATAAAATAAAGTATATTCTGTCTATACAACATATTATCAAACTAGGTAAAAGTTCTCAGTTCATGTCATCATGTGAGGGAGTGTTCAATACATAATTAAATAAATAATGATGTATTCTCTATGATAGAATAATCTTTTATATGAATAACCAAATACATTCAACACTATCCATGAATTAAGTTCAATGGTTTTCATTTGAAATGTGAGCAAAGGTTGTTCTGGCTTGTTGATGGCAAGAGGTGAAAGGGGATACTTGTAAAATAAAATGGGATAAGGGGTATCAGGAAAAAGAACTGCAAAACTAATCAGCATTATAGAGTGGTAAAATTATATTCTCTACTTTATTGAATACACATGATACCAAATACAGGCATCAACTAGACAACAATGTGTTTCTAGTCTACTCGGAGAGATCCCTCATTCTTGTGTTGTACTTGTTTGACTTTATGACCACAAACTTGCATTATAAATATCAAATTAGTAATTGACCCAAAAGGTTATAGAATCATCAAGTAACAGTGCCACCGTTTTCAAAACTGAGGACTTTCATAACAATATGACATAACTTGACGTGATAATCACAAAGTTTTTTTTCAAGATAAGTGATCTTATAAATGTGAAAATATCCTTTTTTTAATATGGTAATTTATTCCCTTGGCGACTTAAATCCACAACCTTAAGGCTGGAGGTGGAGGTGCTTTCCCCTTGAGCTAACCTCTCTTGCCTGGAAAAATCTCAAATACAAGTAATAAACCAAACACTAAAGAGCTTATTTAGAGATATGATTCTATACTAAAGAGAGCTAATCTTAATTACAAACAGGGACTTCATGGCGCTCCAAAAGTTAACTAACAACAAAATTTTCCACAATAGAACAAATTCATTCTTAATCCCTTAAAAACTCTCTATTTCTCTCCATCCACCAAACCCACATAAGGACTATGGGGCAGCATCACATGTGCTAGATCTTCTCTTCATTCATCTAAAGACTACTATGCAGTAGTTTCTCAATGTTTGGAATATGCAGTACAAACTTTACTTATCACGACATGGTCCATCGAACCTACTTTCAAACCCAATGCTCCAAAACAGCCATTGACTTCACATCACAAGTCAAATCACTATCTAACTAAATAGTGTTGAAATCCAAGAAATGAGGCGGATCGCCAATATACTTCCAGAGCATAAAAACATAAAATACCGGATGCACACTCGACAAGCTGGGTGGCAAAGCAAGCTCATAATCTACCTCTCCAATCCTCCAAAGTACCTTGAAAGGCCCAATGAACCGAGGACTCAATTTACCCTTCTTCCCAAATCTCATAACACCTTTCATGGGTGAAAACTTCAGTAGAACCTTCTCCCCAACCATGTAAGACACATTACGAACCTTCCTATCAGCATAACTCTTTTGTCTTGATTGCACTGTACAAAGCCGTTCCTAAATCACCTTCACCTTGTCCAAAGCATCCTGCACCAAGTCTGTACCCAAAAGCCTAGCCTCATCTGGCTCAAACCAACCAACTGGAGATTTACACTGTCTCCCATATAAAGCTTCATATGGAGCCATCTGAATACTCGACTGGTAACTGTTGTTATAAGCAAACTCCGCGAGCGATAGAAACTGATCCCATGAACCACCAAAATCAATAACACAAGCGCGCAATATGTCCTTCAATACCTAAATAGTGCGCTTGGACTGCATGTCTGCCTGAGGGTGAAAAGATGTGCTCAACTCAACCTGAGTAGCCAACTCTCTCTGCACGGCCCTCCAAAACTACAAAGTAAACTGAGTACCTCTATCTGAAATCATGGAAACTGGGATACCACGCAATCGAACAATCTCTCGGATATAGATCTCTGCCAACCGCTCTGAAGAATAGGTAGTACACATAGGAATGAATTGCGCATACTTGGTCAGCCGATCCATAATTACCCAAATAGCATTTAAATAGTGCGCTCGGACTACTTGTCTGTCTGAGGGTAAAAAGATGTGCTCAACTCAACCTGAGTACCCAACTCTCTCTGCACGACCCTCCAAAACTTCAAAGTAAACTGAGTACCTCTATCTGAAATAATGGAAATTGGGACACCATGCAAGCAAACAATCTCTCGGATATAGATCTTTCCCAACCGCTCTGAAGAATAGGTAGTACACACAGGAATGAATTGCGCAGACTTGGTCAGCCGATCCACAATCACCCAAATAGCATCGAACTTCTACAAAGTCCGTGGGAATCCAACTACAAAATCCATGGTGATCCGCTCCCACTTCCGCTCTGGAATATCCATCTGCTGAAGCAAGACACCCGGTCTTTGATGCTCATATTTTACCTGCTGACAATTGAGACACCAAGCTAAAAATCCCATAATATCCTTCTTCATTCTCCTCCACCAATAATGTTGTCTCAGATCTTGATACATCTTCGCGACACCTAGATGAATGGAATACCACGAGCTATTGTCCTCCTCCAGAATCAACTCTCGAAGCCTATCTACATTGGGCACACATATCCGGGCCTACATCCTCAACACCCCATCATCACCAATAGTCACATCTTTGGCATCGTCGTGCTGAACTCTATCCTTAAGGACAAGCAAATGAGGATCATCATACAGGCGCTCTCTGATGCAATCAAACAAGGACGACCGAGAAATCACACAAGCTAAGACTCGTCTAGGATCCAAAATATACAACCTCACAAACCGATTAGCCAAGGCCTGAACATCAACTGCAAGAGGGCTCTCCCCAGCAGAAATGTATGCCAAACTGCCCATACTCACCGCCTTCCTACTCAAAGCATCAACCACTATATTGGCCTTCCCCGAATGATACAAGATAGTGATATCATAGTCCTTTATCATCTCTAACCATGTCCGCTGCCTCAAATTGAGATTCTTCTGTTTAAACAAGTGCTGGAGGTTACAATGATCAGTAAACACCTCACAATACATACCATACAAATAATGCCTCCAAATATTTAACGCGTGAACAATGGTAGATCATGAACATGGCAGTTCTTCTCATGGGGCTTTAACTGACGAGAAGCATAAGCATTCACTCTACCCTCAGGCATTAACACACACCCAATACCAACTCTTGAAGAATCACAATACACTATATATAAACATGAAGCTGATGGCAAAACTAACACTAGAGTTGTGGTCAAGGCAGTCTTGAGCTTCTGAAAGCTCGCCTCACACTCATCCGACCACGTAAATGGAGCACCCTTTTGAGTCAATTTGGTCAAAGGTGATCAATAGATAAAAATTCCTGAACAAACCGATGGTAATAACCCGACAAACCAAGAAAGCTACGAATCTCTATGGCTGAGGACGGTCTCGGCCAACTCTGAACTGCCTCTATCTTATTCGAATCAACCAGAATACCGTCACTGGACACCACGTTCCCCAAGAAAGCCACTAAACTGAGCCAAAACTCACATTTAGAGAACTTTGCATAAAGATTCTCCTCCCTCAACCGCTGCAACACAACTCTCAAATGCTCAGTGTGCTCCTCCTAGCTACATGAGTACACCAGAATATCATCAATGAATATGATGATAAATGCTTCTTGGGAACACGTAGCTTTAACTAATGAACCTTAGCGAACGCGGGACCTACATTGTGAACGCGAAGAACAAACCAGCTGCCTCTCTCAACAACCCTTTGCGAACGCGAGAGCCCTCTTGCGAATGCGAAGAAGGTTTCTCTGCAACAAAAACATCAACAATTCTGCCAACTTTCCAAGTCCTAAAATGATCCGTTAACCACCCGAAACTCACCCGAGGCCCTCGAAACTTGTTCCAACCTTCAAACTTGTTCCAACCTTCGAAACGCTCCAAACAACATCAAAACATCAAATTACCTTCGGATTCAAGCCTAAGGATTCTGAATTTTCCGAATTCAGCAAATGATCAAAAAGTCTATCAAACCTCACCCAAATGAACTGAGATTTTGCACGCACGTTGCAAATGACATAATGGACCTACTCCAATATCTAGAATTCCATTCTGATCCCAATATCAAAATTTTCACTACCGACCCGAAAATATCAAATTTCCAATTTTGCCAATTCAACCCTAAATCTACCACAGACCTCCAAAATACATTCCGATCACGCTCCTAAGTCCCAAATAATCTAATGAAGATATCCGAACCATCAGAATTCACATATGAGACCTTTTTCACATAAGTCAACATCCGGTTGACTTTTCCAACTTAAGCTTACTCAAAAGAGACTAAGTGTCTCTTACCTCTCCAAAACCATTCCGAACCCAAACCAACCAAGCGATACCATATAATACAGTTGAACAAGACATAAAGAAGCAGAAATGGGAGAAATGGAGTGGTAACTCATGAAGTAATCGACCAGATCGTTACAACATTGTGCATTGAATGATGTGGCTTCTTCCATTAAGAATAATCCCAACGATCTGCCTAGACATCATCTGAGGATGAAGTTGATATTATGGACCAAAATGATGCAGGTTTAGTTTGATCCGTTTGTATATAACCCAAATATATGTTGGTTCGTTTTTCTAACTCTTTTTGAGTGACTTCTGGTGGATTTCTTCAGGAATATTTCATTCTTTCAAGTTACTATTCATAAAATAATTTTTTAAAATGGTTCAAGCATATATATTTTGTTATTAGATACAACTGGAGAACTCCAAAAGCAACTTCTTATATCTCAACTTCAATCATGAGAAGACTCACTTGAAGACATGTATAAGATGTTAAATTTCAATTATATAGTTTTCCCTAAAAGGATGACAATTGTGACTGCGAGAAACATCTGGTATGTTATGTGATTATTTACTTTTTTTTATCGTTGTTTGCTTTATATTCTTGTTGCTTTCAATTGATTATATTTTGGTTGTTCATTTGTTCTATATAGTGTAGATGGCATGATATATGGCGCAATTAAAAACAGATGTCAAACTTGCAAAGAAATTTTACATTTTGATGGATCAAACTTTTCGTGCCTTACAAATTTGTTACATCGAGGTCAATGTATTTATTTTCTTTTAAAGGTCAAGAGGGCAGTAACTCCATGGAGTGCCACAAAGTATAGAAAAAAGATTGTAGGCATTCAAAACTAGTGCGTTCTTCTTTTTTCTTTTAAATTTTCAACGAAAATCATGCATTCTTTTTTCAGTGGCAGCAAATCCGCCAAAACTACATACAAGAGTCTTATTTTGATGATACGTTGAAGCAACATAGAATAAACGTGATAGGGAATATAGAACTTTACAATGATATAGTTTTAGAGGGCATTATAAGGTTCAAGATAATCATAAATGCTTTCTGGTCAGCCAAGATGATTTTCTTGATAAAGAAAGGTACTTTTCTTTAACGACATAGAGAATTATATAAATTTCTTTCACTTTGTTTTACCATATTTTTTTATGGCATATGTGAATAAAGACTATGTTGTTGTAGGTATCATTTTGCTTAGTCTTCGAGCCGGAGAGTACGGAACCTGAACCTTTGTACAACTTTCTTAGAAGGGAAAGATTTACCGAAAGGAAGTTGGTCCTATTTTATTAGAGAATCTTTCACTTCTAGAAGCAATAGAAAAGTTTGAAGAAATATTTTATTCTGCTACTGGAAATGTATGAAAGGCGTGGATTCACAAAATATTTGTGAGACATCCGAAGAAATTAATTTTGCTAGGCAATGTAAGAATGTACTCTTAGTTAGTCTGCTTAATGTCTTTTATAAAGAAGTTAATATTATTTTTTGCAGGAGAGTCGATTGCCTTATGTAAAAGCGGAGCAAATTGACGATTTGCATGATCGAATGGCATCAAGTAAATTAGTCTTATTTCTTTTAAATATTTATTATATTAATTATTTTAAATTATTGTTGTACATGGTTCTTATAAAAAATTATCGTCCCTACAGAATAAAAGGGGTGGTAATAGAAGAGGAGTTAATAAGAAAAGCTCTAGATAAGAAAATCACAACAAATAATTTTCATAATAAATACCATAGTTTCATTTGTTGAACTTATGGTATTTATTATGAACATCATTTGTTGTGATTTTCTTATTTAGAACTTTTCTTATTAACCCCTCTTCTATTAACATCCTTTTATTCTGTAGGGACGATAATTTTTCATAAGAACCATGTACAACAAAAATTTAAAATAATTTATTTAATAGATATTTAAAAAAATAATAAAAGACTGAAATATTTGATGCCATTCAATCTAACAAACAATTGATCATGCAAATCATCAATTTGCTCCACTTTTGTGTAAGGCAATCGACTCTCTTGCCAAAAAAAGATATATATTAACTTCTTTATAGGAAAAGACATTAAGCATATACCTAAGAGTACAATTCTTATATTGCCTAGAAGAATTAATTTCTTCGGATGTCTCAAAATATTTTGTGAATCTCTGCCTTGTATATACTTCCAGTAGTAGAGTAAAATATTTCTTCAAACATTTATATTGCTTCTGGAAGTTAAAAATTCTCCAATAAAACAGGATCAACTTGCTTTCGATAAATCTTCTCCCTTCTAAGAAAGTTGAACAAAGGTACAGATTTCGTACTCTCTAGCTCGAAGACTAGAGCAAAACGACACCTACAACAACATAGTTTTTATTAACATATAATATTTAAAAAAATATGACAAAAGAAAGTGAAAGAGATTTCAATAATTCTCTATACCGTTAAAGAAAAATACCTTTCTTTACCAAGAAAATTATCTTGACCGAATAGAAAGCATTTATGATTATCTTGAATACCTACATCAACTTCCTATTTTCTATACTCTGTGGAACTCTTCATGGAGTGGCTGCCCTCTTGAACTTTAAAAGAAAATAAAGACATTGGCTTCGACATAACGAATTTGCAAGACACAAAAATTTTGATCCATCTAAATGCATAATTTCTTTACAAGTCTGACATCTGCTTTTAATTGTCCCATATACCATGCGACCAACACTATATAGAAGAAACGAACAACTGAAATATAATCAGTTGAAAGCAACGTGGATGTAAAGCAAACAGCGATAAACAAAGTAAATGATCAAATAATACGCGATGTTTCTCGCAGTCACAATTTTCATACTCTTAGGCACAACTATATAATTGGAATTCAACATCTTATACAAGTCTTCAAGTGAGAATTCCCAAGATTGAAGTTGAGATATAAGAAGTTGCTTTTGGCATTCTCCATATGTATCTAATAACAACATATATATGCTTGAACCATTTTCATAAATTATTTAAAAAATACTAACTTAAAAGCATGGAATATTCCTGAAGAAATCCACCAGAAGTCAATCAAAAAGAGTTAGAAACATGAAGCAACGTTTATTTGGATTTTATACTGACAGATCAAACTAAAACCTGCATCATTTTGATCCACGACGTTAGTTTCATCCCCAGATGATGTCCAAACTGTTGGAATTTATTCTTACAAGAAGAAGCCACCTTATTCAATGCACTGTGTATAGCTTCCACATGTACTACATCTCTATTACCTTCCTCAACACTATCCTGTATAGGAGATAAAAATCCTACGATATCAACAAAGTCAGCAAAAGTGAGGAGGACAAATAAACTTGCATGGGTTTAAGAAATATCTTTATGATATGGACATTTAAGCAATATTAGCTATCAATTACAAAGACATAAATATTTCTCTTCAATTACAGATGAATTAATGATTGTTTACCAAAATACAGGAGCATTAAGATACATCATCTATTAGCCATATTTTTTTTGATAAGATCATCTATTAGCCATACTACATGGAATCATCATGCCTTCTTTAATATAGCTGTGTTGATCTTTCATAGGTATCCTTCAAGATATACTTAAAAAACAACATAGCTGCATTGAATCCATACTCGTCTAACATTCTACCTGAGTTCATGCAATGTACACAAGTATTGTAAGGAGGACTAATAGCCATATTGGGAAGGAGAACACTTATTTTTTGCAAGATTTTTATAATTTTTGCAAGTTTGTAGGTTAAGAAATTAATTTTTTAGAAGTTTGGGTAGAGTGACTGAAGGGCTATATTGTGTGGACTCTACAAATGATGATATAAATGTGTCAGATCCTTCAAAAATACACTACTTTTGGATGATCCGGCATGCACCCAGAGATATATTCGGAGAGTCCGAACTAGGGCTGTGCTCGAATCGAATTTAGTGCTATCCGAATACGATCCGAATTATATAGGATCGAATCGGATTTTAAAGTTTGGATCAGATCGGATTTCGGATCATATTATTATGAAAGTTGTAAAATAATATGTATATTTTCTTTGTAAAATAGGCAATAAATTAAGAAAAATTCATGTTTATACAATTATGAGAGTATTATGGTGCCAATATAGCTAAATCTAGCAATTGTAAAGGTAATAACTTGGAGGAAGAAGTAAAGGAAGTACTGACTATCCGATATTAAAATGTAGCATTTATACATTGCCTAATAATTTTTAATTTCGGATCGGATAGTATTAAAATATACCAATCCGAAATCCAAAATTTTAATAAACACAATCCGAAATCTGATCCAATCCGAAATTGAATGAATCGGTTCAAATTTCTAATATCCGATCCGAATGTATAACCCTAGTCCGAACAACATAACTGAAGGGCAGCCTAAATCTGCCCAAGGAACATACATGTCGGAATCTACTCCCACTATGGCCATATCCTAAATTCCTAAAATCTTACACCATGAACAAGTTGATACCAAATCCAACATCTTATGAGTAGGACTAGAGACTCATTCCAAATACAACGCACAGCAAGATAAAAAATTCTAAACCTTTCAAAATGCATACATTGTCACATATTGGGCCAGATATATACAAAGGGATTCATTTACCCACGTTTTTGCACAAGAAATTTAATTTCATATTCTTTTCAAAGAAATAGACCCATTAATCTTGCTTGTATATAAAAAAAAAAAAATCATCTGCACAGTAAAGTCAATTACATAGAGTAACTCTATTATATTTTACCTAGCCACTGCATATGAGACCCATGTAACTGCAAAAGAAATGGATTGGAAAGAAGCAAAGAGAAATAAAATTGTAAAATGTCCCTAATAGTGTCAATTAATTCTTTTAATGGAAGGTAAGGAACTCAAGTGAACTAACAAGGATTAGGCTCTAATAAAGGAAAAAATACCAGAATGTGTATGTGTTTGATAAAGCGGTGGAAATCTCTCTTGTAAGATCAAATTTTAATAAAATTCTTGTAGTTTTTGGATTGTAACGATCCGGCCGATCATTTTAACAGTATTAGTCCCGACCCCTACCTACTGCTTCATCTATTTAATTTTATGCTTATGTGACTTGCTGGGAGGATTTATTTTAGTTTTGGAGTGAAATGTGACACTTAGTCCCTAAAATGGAAGCTTAAATTCTACGATTTTGACCGTAGTTGGAATTATGTGAAGACGACTCCGTAATGGAGTTTTGTCAGTTTCATTATCTCCGTTGGGTGATTTTGGACTTAGGAGCGTATCCGAATTGTGATTTGGAGGTCCAGAGTTGAATTAGGCTTGAAATGACAAAAGTTGGATTTTTAGAAAGTTTGACCGGGAGTAGACTTTTTGATATCAGGGTTGGATTTTGATTCCGGAAGTTAGAGTAGGTCTGTAATGTCAATTATTACTTGTGTGAAAAATTTGCGGTCAATCGGACGTGATTTAATAAGTTTCAGCATCAGTTGTAGAAGTTGAAGTTTTAAAGTTCATTAAGCTTGAACTGGGGTGCGGTTCGTATTTTTAGCATTGTTTGATGTTATTTGAAGGCTCGACAAATCTTTAATGATGTTTTAGGACTTGTTGGTATATTCGGTTGAGGTCCCGGGTGCCTTGGGTGTGTTTCAGATCATTATCAGATTCATTTTGGACTTAGAGAATTGGTTAATGTTGGGCTGCAGTGGGATTGGCCGCAGGTGCAAGCTCGCAGAAGAGAGCGAGAAATCGTGGATGCAGGGATGATGAGGATGACCATTGGTCGCACGTGTGACGTGTAAGCTACAGAAGCAGAGTCGCTTCTGCGTAAGTGTGATCGTAGAAGCAAAATAGGTGAGGAAACTGAGGTGGCCTAGTTTCTCGCAGAAGCGAACATTTGAGCGCAGAAGCGCATTCGCAGATGCAGAGGGGTTGTGTACAGGTGCGATACTTGAGAGTTTAAGTGAACTCTGCAGGTGCGGATTCTTTGCCGCATAAGCGAAATTTGGACCGCAGGTGCGGTTTAACTGGGCAAAGAATGGGAAAGGTCGAGGGTTTGATTTCATTATCCATTATTGGACCTAGAGAACACGGATTGAGGCAAAATTTTGAGGGGATTTCAGAGGAAACATTTGGGTAAGTATTCTTGACTTGCTAATCCATCGTTAGTTTCATCATGTAATTGAGAAATTTGGGGAAAAAGTTGAAAAGTTCTTAAACTGAATTTTGGTGTTTTTGATTGAGATTTTGGTATCGAATTCGAGTAATTTTGATATGGGCGAACTCGAAGTTGATTGGGTGTTCCAAGACGTGGGCCCGGGTCGACTTTGTGAGGCGATTTTCTAATTTCTTGCTAAAGTCTTGATTTCATTAATTAGATTATTTTCTTATAGCTATACTTATGATGTGTAATTGCTTTTGGATAGATTCGGGACATTCAAAGTCAGGAAGTCGAGGAAAAGGCATTCTTATTAACTGATTGAGCTTGGCTTGAGGCAAGTGCCTTATCTAACCTTGTGTGAGGGAAATCCCCTTAGGATTTGGTACTATTGTGATAATTCTGTGATATGTGAATGTCGTGTACACGAGGTGACGAGTGCGTACACGGGCTAATTGCTGAAAATCTGGTTTTTACTGAACAGTAACCTGTTATATCTTTAATGAGCCATTCCAGCATGTGTAGTTATCCTGTTTAGCCTAATATCGCATGTCTACCTATATTAAATGCTTATCTGACATCTGTGCAACATGCTTAGTTGAATTCTTGTTTTCCTTGATTACTATTTAGTCTTAAATTGTAGGATTTCCTACTGTTAATTGTTGTTTTCATCAGTTTCGAGTTGTGTGTTTACTTTTGGGACTATAAGGCGGTACCTTGAAAGATCCCATATTGCATATTTACTTTTGGGACCACGGGGGTTACCTCGGGAGATCCCATGTTGCAACTTTACTTTTGGGACTATGGGGCGGTACCTCGGGAGATCCCACACTGTATATTTACTTTTGGGACTATGAGACATATCTCAAGAGATTCCCTATTGAGTATTTACTTTAGGGACTACGAGGCGGAACCTCGGGAGTGCCCCTTGTTGTTTATCCCTATTTGTTGTGTAGTTTCCTTCTCTATATTTCTCATTGTTAAATTCTTAGTCTTTCATTATATTACTATATCTTCTGCCATAATTATTATATTCAAGTGGGGCCCTGACCTGACCTCGTCTCTACTCTACCGAGGTTAGACTTGGCACTTACTGGGTACTGTTGTGATGTACTCATGCTACTCTTCTGCACATGTTTTGCGTACAGACTCGGGTACCTCCAACTAGCCCCGCTATTAGTAGAGAGTCGTGCTGCTGCTACGGAGACTTCAAGGTATATCTGCCAGCGTTCGCAGACCTCGGAGTGCCCTCTCTATCCTTTTATGTTGTTCTTCTTTATTTTTCCTAGATGCTGATTTATAGAGACAGTTAGAACAATTTCTTAGATCTTGTGACTTTTGACTACCGGGTCTTTGGGAGATGCTTATACTTAGAGTTGTTGGTTTTACTTGTATATGCCGAGCGACAGTTTTCCAGCTTTATCTAAGTATACTGATGTTGTCAAGGTTTAGCCATTATTCTGTTATTATTTCAGTTATTCCGCAATTGTTAGGCTTACCTAGCCTTAGAGTCTAGGTATTATCACAACATCTTACAGAGGAAAATTTGGGTCGTGAAATGGATAGCTCGATTTTTCCATACATAATGACGCCATTATGAGAAGCAAATCCAGAAGTACCCCCGCTTCGTGTATATAATAAAATTTTGAAACAAGTCTGTGAAAAGGCTAAGAAATAAAATATGAAGCGGTGGCAACTAGACCGAGTAGGGGTTCGAATCTATCTCTTCGAAAGGGTTGAACACTGTGAAGTCCACCCCTTTTAGCCTAGAGGAAATTTTTTAGCTACTTTGTGATGAATTAAAGGATGACGCATAAATCACCTGGGAAAAGATAGAAAAAGAAGACTAGCAAATGCATAAAACCATGTCAATACACTAATCTATTTTCATCTATTTATAAAGCTATCAAGCATCAAAAGTTTTTAAAAAGATTGATCAGCATGTGAAAAGCAGGAAGACAACACGCCACCATATTATTTGATCTATCTATGAAGCTTGCATAACACAAAAAATTGACAAGTGAGATAAACGGTTACGAAGGAAAAAGAAAAATTAATTTCACGAACATACCATCAATATCGATCATGCGGTGATATGGTGTCTTTGTTCAGTTATTTTCTGCTTCACTGGTTTGTTTGCCTGTATTTCTCCCAAATTTTCCTCATCTGCACCACGACAAAATGTTCAAAGCAATTAAATTTTCGTTATTAACAATACTAATGCAAGCAAAAAATATAAGCTCAATTTTTTCAGAAAGAACATGTCAAACCACTACTAAAATCATGATGCAAACACAACATGTCTATTAGGGTTTTAAGCGTAAAGTGAAAATAAAGCGTGGTCATTAATGAAGAAAGATGCAAATGGAGAAAAACTACAAATATGTAGTGTAGTCCAAGACTAATATCAATAAGTATGAAACCAAATATAAGGACAAAGAAATTGAAGAAAATTTACGATAAAGTAAAATATCAATGCTTAGTGTCGCCTCATCAGGATTACGCTCATTGGCAAACAACAATATACCTTAGAGCCTTGATCACAATACTGAAGCGCGCTAAGCTAGACCAAGCGCTCAACATGTTTAAGCCTCACTTTAGGGCTTAAGTACGCTTTAAGCGCGCCTTTGATAACACCTACTTATTTACCAATATTTACTATCCATTTTCACCTCTCCCCCTCCCCCGCACATTCTTTGTTAAACAAATTGCTCCACATTTTTTATAAACGAGAAATGTCCGAGGACCGGTGCATGCAGTTCGAAACTCAATATATAATAAGCATGCCCCTCTACCCTTCTCCAAATAAATATCAAGCTTTTCTTATAGCATGGTTCGCACACACGAGGCTTGTCAAACCCACACATGTGCTCTTACCACTTGACTAAAGTCCCGTGGCACAAATTGCTAGTTGTTTAATAGATAACAAATGTAGTTTTTAATATGTATTTTCCATTTGAAAGGTGTAGGGATGCCAAACACCACTATATTATATACAATCATGCTAAGATATGAGATAATCATAAACTCAAATTAATCATTCACTTGTTAATTTCTGAAAGATTAATTATTATATCTATTGGCATAAGTTATAATGTATACAAAGATGTTAGATGTCTAAGTTTCAGATTGTCACTCCCTTACTTGAATTAGCACCGCAATTATAGGAGATGTATAAACAAATGTTACGAAGTTCAAATTTACAAAATCAAATGATCGGTTTAAAATGTGAAAGTAATATTAACAACTTAAGCACTTGGCAACAAAAATAAGACTAAGATGATTAGAGATTGAATCGAACATCAATGTGCATATATACAAATACTACATTTTCAACGTAAAACCTTAATATTTAATTCATATTCTTATTTCGTATTGTGAAAAAACACAGGAATTAGGTTCTCTGGCCTTTTGAAAATGTCATATGTAATCAAGATAACTACATCTGATTAGATATTGAATGGAACAATTTGTACACATGTTAATTTCACCACTATAACTTTTTCTTTTTGAAAAAGAAATACTTGGAAGAACTATAAAATCGATATCTTAGGTTTATGAATGTACATTGGCCGCCACACACACTAAAATATTATAGAATCATCATACTGTTAAAGGAGTGGTCTGATTGAAAATAAAAAAAACTATTCAGTATTTTTTCTTTCAATGGTCTTACACGATACATATCTAAATTAGTTAAATCCTAATATAAAAATACTGGGGGCAAAATCAAAAAAATAGAATCATCACATAGAAATTAAATTATATTAAAACACCACATCTTTTGAAAAAGAAAAAAGTGATAAATTAATTAATGCTCTAGAACCCAAGTTGGATCAAGGTGATAATTGATTTCAACAGCCACAGAGGGTAGTTCTGTAAATTTCAGATGCTGACTGTTAACTTGTACGGCAGAAAAGAGTAGAGAATACAATATACAAGGAGAGTATAGATACTACGGTATATTCTTCTTAAAAAGTATATATGGGGTTTTATTTAATACAATACCTTGTATCTATAATTGGCTATGAAAAATAGTACACACACTACTCAAAAATCTCCATTTAACGTTCAAGAATTCACAGAGACAACATACACACACGCAGTGGAAGAGAAACAAGAGTGATTTTGCAACATTTCATGCTGCCATGTTTGTGAGGTTTGAATATGAGTGGACTATGGGAATTTAGGGAGGTGATTTGTCTCTCTGAATTCCCTTAATCTTTCTTTTTCTTGGCTTCTTTCTGCGCGCGTGTGTGTTTGTTGGGAAAGAAAAATTCAAGAATTTATCTCTGAAACTGAAGGAAATAGCTAGAAATTCAAGATTTAAACTCTCTCTTCTGAGGTTGCTTCAGTTTCATCAGCTTGTGCTCTTTATGTGGAAGTTGCCTTTGGTTTGATATCAGCATAAGAGGGTAAAAGATGGTAACTTTCTCAACTTCTAATTATAATCTTGTTTCCTTTTTCTCCTTATGCTGTCCTTTTTCTCTTTTTGGCTGTTTGCTTGTTTATCTCTAGTTGTTTGAATTATCTAGCATATGTATTTCTTCACCTTGATGAAAATATTTCTCACACTTGTCCTTATTTGTTTTCTTTATGTGAAGATGAATTTTATGTTTGAATGTTATTGAAATTCTTAGGCTGCATGTTTGCAATTTTCATTCAATTCAAAAGGATACTTTTTGGAGTTCTGATTCAAAGATGAAAAAGTTTGTCTAACAAGTTGTTTTCAATGAAATTTTAGGACAGTAAAGATAAGGGTAAAGCACCAAATGAAATTCTAAGATGCAATTGCTTTTATTCATTGTGCCTAGTGTCTATATGACCATCTTGAAATATTGATATCAAAAGAGAAAACATTGTTTCGAGATTCGGCAATTTTTACACCTAGAATATTGTCTATATAGTCAGAGAGGATAAATACGAAAAATAGTAGAGGGTCTTCAGGTTGAGATCTTCAAGGATATGTGTAGTCCAAGCTATTGTCAAACCAGTGATATGCACTCTTGAGGCTAGATGCACTATATACTTAGTATCTAGGAGCAAATGTTTTTTATTCACATGCAGATCACCTACTTCTGAAGTAAGAACTGGAATCAGAAGATAATAGCTTTTTAGTCGCTTCTCATGTATTAATACATTTGAAAGCTTGACACCTGATCCCGAGGAAGCAAAATCATCCATAATAAGAAACTTATTATGATATCGAGGCTTGAGCATTGGACTAAACATTCAAAAAAGAAACTTAACAATAATTTGGGGGCACAGAATATCCAATTTTGATGAATGAACCAAGAAAGGGTAAGGATGTAATTAATATGAGGTTAATAAAAATTTACGCTAAATAAATTGAATCGAATGAAAAGGCAAAGTTAAAGATGAAAAAGCAACCCATTCCTCTCAACTTAGAGTAGATACTCAAAGTCAAAGAGGTGGACTCTGCACAAAAACATAGATAAAACAGTTATTGATGGTTGATGAATCCGTGGAGTCTTATTCCAATTTTAAGATATCTATCTTACTTGTGATGTTAGCTGGAGAACTGTTATTATTATATGATCTTTCAATTCATTTCTAGTTTTTGAAGGGTCATGGATTTGGATTTTGAAAATTAGTTGAAAATGATATTTCGTATGGACAAAAGCACTTGTAAGAAATTAACCATAGAGCTCTAAATTGATCTTGATGCAAGTTCAAACAACAGTTTAAATGGCAAAAACGTGTGTGCAAGTTCTACCATCACTCAATTAATCTTTAAAAAATGAGTTTCACTTGGAAATTGTTTTATTGTCCAAGTATACACATGCTGCCAATTAACCACTGTAGTTGACCACAAAAGATTACAGTAGTTATTTTGAAATTTTTATTTGAATGAACTGAAAGTCAGATGGTTAAAGAAGTTACAGAAATTGATAGTGTTTTAAGGAACTGCTGATTCATTCTCTTATAGGTCCTCTTGAAACCTTTTCCTCTTAGAATTTCATGCCATGTCTCTATTTTGATGTAGACTGTATCTATTTGGTCAAAAGAAACTGCAGAACTAGTCTTCCTACTGCTCTATATAAAAATAGCATTGTGTTGAAATTTAACAGCTATTTCTGCACACAGGTTTCACGTATTTTCTGAAATAGCTAAGTCTGGTTTGACACAGAAGAAAGTTGGTTCCTGGTCAGTATACCACATATTTTGCAAGGATTTGCTGATGTAGTTCAGTGGCTCACATCAACTTACATTTTCTCAGCAGTTTCCTTGGTTACTCAAGAACAGATATCTTTTTGGCATTTTAAGCACTTTATGCAACACATCTGTCTTTATCTGGTTGATTCAACTCTCTGAGACATCTCCTTAAGGGGCATATCTTCTTTGGCCTTTGAGAGGAGTAAATTCCTTTCATGCGAGAGCCATCTAGTTACATGTGTCTCTCTATTGGCTCTGCTGGGCAAATCTCCTTTGGCAAATCGTGAGGTTCCGCTGTTTGGTGGTTCTTTATCGTGGTTTTAATCAAGCTGTTGTCTTCTTTTGTTGGCAAAAGTTTGATCCATAAATCCGGCTTGTGGACTTCCTCTTCAACCGGTCAGGAAGAGCTAAAGAAAGTGGCACTTCTACAAGGACCACAATTAATTCGAAAGTTCTTCTCTGCACAATCCTTCTAGTGGACTTGTTCAATTCTTTGGGCAAATCTCCTTTGGCATTTGGAGTTAGACTCCAAAACATTATTTGTCTTTAGGGCAAATCTCCTTTGGCATTATCTCCTTTTGGAGATACTATCTTGGTCTCTGTTTAAAAGTAACAGATTGACCTCGAGATCTGATTCATCTTTGGATATATACATCGGTCGTTGTTGGAATTAGGAAGACCGATAATCATCGTCAGCAGGGGATCAATATCAGTCTGTAAGTTGGATCAAACAGCTAGGACTTGCAAGTAACTTGTGTGGTATGTCTCCTGTCACTCATCATTTATTTGTCCATGTAACTTATTGTTAGCTATACCATCTAAAACCAATAGGGATTGGTCTTAGTTCAACTTAGTTAAGCTGATCGTTGTTTCCATTTGTTCCATTGCTAGTCATGCCATCAATTGCTCTCGATTTTGAATAAGTATAGTGCATTACAGTATATGAGCTACGGAATAAGTATAATGCATCATAATTTAGTTTTAAGCGTGTGTAATTTTTCAAGTCAAAGTTTCACTCGTTTTTTTGTATCTCTAGAATTTAAGCATCAAGAATCCAAGAGAAAATAACAATGAATCAGATATAGGCAAGATGTAGCTGCATTTTGGCAACTTTTATTCCAATACTATGCTTTTTGAACCCTCATTTCTTAGCTTATATATTACTGTTTCTCAGATTGCAGAATACATTTCACTGGATTCCACATTATGGATACATCTTCTCTAAGTGACTTTGATAGTTTCAGCGAGAGCAGCAGTTATGACGATCAGGATTATGTTGAATATCTGTATGGTGGACATGCCTGTTCAATTCTTTCAAGTCTTGAGGAAAGCATCGGTAAAATCGATGACTTCCTCTCCTTTGAGAGAGTGTTTATGTATGGGGACATAGTATGCCCAGTAAATGATCCATCTGGACAGATGGGAAAAGTGATCAATGTTGAGATGATTGTTGACTTGGAAAATATCCATGGAAGCAAGATACGAGATGTTAACTCAAAAGATCTTGTGAAAATACGTCCAATTTCAGTTGGGGATTATGTAGTGATGGGTCCATGGCTTGGGAAAGTGGAAAAGATAGTCGATAAAGTTACAGTTCTCTTTGACGATGGTGCGAAGTCTGAATTTACCGCAGAGGGTTCAGAAATGCTCACGCCAATTTCCACTGATTTATTTGAAGACCCGCAATATCCTTTCTACCCAGGACAAAGGGTTCAAGTTCAGTCTGTATCTGCCTCTGGATCAGCCAACTGGCTATGTGGTGTAAGAAGTGGCAAAAGAGAGCAAGGTACCATTTACTCATTGGAGGCTGGAGTCGTGCATGTAGACTGGATCGGCTGTGGCAGTCTTGGTTGTGAAAAGGTGCCTAGTCCCCCAAATTTGCAGGACTCAGAAAAGTTAACCTTGTTGTCTTGCTTCTCCCATGCAAAGTGGCAGCTTGGAGATTGCTGTGTACTTCCTGTTGCTGACTCTAAGAACATGTTGCGGCAGAGTGTCCAAAGCTCACCTCCCTGTGGAGCAATGAAAGAGGATAGACTAAACAAGGCATCTCAGAAAAGTAATAGGAGCTCAGCTGTTCCACAAGTTGCTGTAATTTCAAAGACAAGGACAAAAGTTGATGTTTTGTGGCAGGATGGGAGCGTGACCATTGGATTGGACTCGGATTCTGTTTTTCCTGTCAATATTGTGGACGCTCATGAGTTTTGGCCAGAGCAGTTCGTGCTTGAGAAGGGAATGTGTGATGACTCATCTGTTCCCAGTCCAAAAAGGTGGGGTGTGGTGAGATTGGTTGACGCAAAGGAGCGGACTGTGAAGGTAAAATGGACAACCTTTTCCTTGAATGAACCAAATGAGTTTAGGGTAGAGCAAACTGAAGAAATTGTGAGTGCATATGAACTGATGGACCATCCGGACTACTCATACTGTTTAGGTGATGCGGTTTGCAAGTTTTGTGAGGATCAGGTTTTCAGTCTTGATGGGAAGAGCATGTTCTCTGAGATTGGCATGGAGATTAACTCCAAGCTTAAGAATATTGATACTAGAAAGGATAATTCAGATTTCCCCGGATATGATCACTTATCTTGCATTGGTATTATTGTCGGCTTCAAAGATGGCAACATTGAAGTGAAATGGGCTACTGGCTTTACAAGCATGGTAAGGGTACTCTTATTTCTATTATTTTATTTTTTAAGGGGTTAGACACTGTCTTTCTTCTCTCTTCATTTCCAGTTTTGCTTATTTCCTACAATCATATCATTACTGTTCTTTTTACATTGTTTTATTTTAGTTGATCTTTTTTGGCTGAAAGTTGATAAGTGGAAAACAGTTGGCGTTTGCAACCAAAATGGTTTATTTTTTTTAAGGAATACTGGTTCACGTTATAACTGTTGAAAGTAACAAATACTGTACCTAGAGCTGAAATTATTCGAGAAAGTTCTTCCTAATCTTGGATTTATGACTTGAATTGGCTCAAATCTTGTCTTCATGATTGATACTCATCAGGTTGCACCCTTTGAGATCTACCGAATAGATAAATGTGAAGCTGCTGCTTCCATTACCGTACCCTCTGGTGAAAGTGCTGAGCGTTCAGGCACGGAGACGAGTTCAAATGAAAATCAACTTTCAAAACCTGAGGAAAAGGTGAAGTCTAATTCCCTCTCCATGTGTTGTTCCTTAGTTGTTACTGCAAGAAGTAAGTCTGAGAATGGAAATTTTAGCTATGACTTGAATAGTTAACTGGAAGGAAAACCAGACATGGTTCAATAGGAGATAAGCTAATAACCATAAAAAGTGGTTAGAAGATTATTTGCCATCAACATTATAAGAAGCTCAATATAGCAGGGATTTAATTAGATATCCTTATTTCAAAATCTTCAACTTCTCGTGTGAAAGTTTGACAAAAGTTAGATTTTGAAATTCAGGACTTACTGAAGTTTGGTGGCGATAGTGAAAGTTGCAACAAGAGTTTGTGGGATTCTAGTTCCTGTTTGCTTTCTCAAGCTGCTATTGGCTTTTTCTCGAGTATCACCTCGAGTCTTTTTGGCTCCTTGAGCTCATCATTGTTTGGTACTTACCAAGCTGTATCAGAAGAAGGGAAGCAATCAAGGTTACCCAATGAGGAGGAAATCATAGAACTTAGCAATTTGAATGCAGGAATTCCCATACTTGAGGTAGGAGATGTGAAGGCTTCGTCTGAAATGGAACTAGAGCAAGAACAGAAAACAACCTCGGATCAAAAAGATGATGCTTTGTCATCTTCCAGCAAGCTCCCTGAAGAATTTAGACAGTTTGATATGGTCACTGGTTTCTCAGACCACCATTTCGCAGATGGTGCTGGAAAGGTGCAGGTATCCCAGGTCAAAATTATTTATAGTTTTTCCCAAGTGAACATGACAGCTAGTTGTTATTTCAACTACGCTCTTCTCCCTTCTTTAATCTTTCTATTACTTCACAGGTGAGAAGAGGTTGGCTGAAGAAGGTCCACCAAGAATGGAGCATTTTGGAACATGATCTTCCTGGTGAGAATTTCAACCTGTTTATTGGTTTAATGATGTGACATTTACATTCTGCTATTGTTTACTGTGCCTATGTATGAGCCATGCTTGTTGAGGTGAAAGATCGTTGAATTGGGGGTGGAAGGTTGGGGTTTGGGGTGGGGGGTGGGGTAGAAAGATACACATTGGGAATGCTGAAGCTACTGAAATGAACAGAGACGAGGGAAAAATGTAAAAAGATATAAGCCAGACTTTCAAGGAGAATTTGCATACTCAGCAACTAAAATTTTAATTCCTGAAATATATTGCTCTTCTGTAGCTTATGGAATATATGATAAATATCAGTTGTTCTGTAGTTCATGCACCGAAGTCAGATGGTAATGCCCTTATGGCAGTCCACAAGTTTTTTTTTATACATTTAGAAAGAAAGGGAGCCACTGTAGGTTTAATGTTTATGATATTATGTGCCAATTATTTCGTCTTTGCTCTTTGTAATAGCGCCTCTGTCTCATAGTAATTTCTCAAGAAGTTCTACTTTTCCTTAACTCACTAACTTTATGTAATTTTGGTTGATAGCTGTTAAAACAGAATGACTTCTCCCCAGGAAAGGGGAAAGTTCCGAGTGACGATAATTTTATGAACATGCAACACATTGAAAGATTCCAAGTTTGAAAAAGTAAACAAATGATCAGTAATTATGGCTCGAATAGAAAAGATTTGGGGGAGGGGTTGAGATAGACACTAAATTTACCACAACTTACTGCGCATTGTCTTTTCCTTTTTTTTTTCTTCTTTTTGCTGTACTCTATCTGATTGTATCAATAAGAAACCTCTTATCATTGACTAGATAATTTTATGGTGCATTTTTTTTGTCTGTTCGTCCTCACTGGCTTTACTAAAACTTGAAACAGAAACGATCTATGTACGCGTCTGTGAGGAAAGAATGGATTTGCTGCGAGCAGCCATTATTGGTGCACCTGGGACTCCATATCATGATGGAGTCTTCTTCTTTGATATTTACCTACCCTCAGAATATCCTCATGAGCCACCTGTAAGTAATCTCTGTAGCTTGTAATCTGTAACATCTAATATGATGCACAAAAACAAACAAACAAACAACAACCCAGTATAATCCCACTTAGTGGGGTCTGGGGAGGGTAGTATGTACGCAGACCTTACCCCTACCCTAGGGTAGAGAGGCTATTTCCAAGTAGACCCCAGCATCCTTCCCTCCAAGAACTTCCCACCTTGCTCTTGGGGAGACTCGAACTCACAACCTCTCGGTTGGAAGTGGGGGTTGCTTACCATCAGAGCAACCCCTCTTGTCCAAATGTGCCGATTGATAGAAATCAGCACATTGATAGAAATGAGCATTTGCTTACCGTTGGAAGCTGAATGCAGATCATATTTATTAAATATCTCTTATGCAATTTTCCACCATCCAATTGTCGAACTCCACCATCCAATTATGAAATCCACCTGTTTCCTGATTTGTGAAATCAAGTATACACTTTCTCGTTAAAGCTTATTTAGGTTTTGTGAAAATCAAATTATGCAGATGGTCTACTATCACTCTGGCGGGCTTCGTGTCAATCCAAACTTGTATGAGTCAGGAAAGGTCTGTCTTAGTCTCTTAAATACATGGACGGGCTCCGGAAATGAAGTATGGAACCCCAAAAGTTCCACGATTCTACAAGTTCTCCTCTCTCTTCAAGCTCTTGTGCTAAATGAAAAGCCTTATTTCAATGAGGCTGGATATGATGCACAGATTGGGAAAGCTGATGGTGAAAAGAACTCAGTCAGCTATAATGAAAATGCTTTCCTTGTTACCTGCAAGTCCATGTTGTACCTACTCAACAAGCCACCCAAGGTAGATGATTTACATTTGAAGTTTTCCAAGTTTCTTCAAATCATGTTTCATTTCCAGATAAAACCACGTAGTAACATGTTTAGAAAAGGAATTTGGACTCTGGCGACTTAAGTTGTATTTACTACCAAGACTTTTATGTTCCAACATTCTATCAGGGAAACACTTCCCTTTTAATAGTAAGGTATCTCATTTGCTTGGTCAATTATGCTGCAGCATTTTGAGGCACTCGTGCAAGAACACTTTGGTAAAAGATGGAAGCACATTTTGTTGGCTTGTAAGGCGTACATGGACGGTGCACCAGTTGGTTCTGCATTTCAACCCAAAAGCCAGGACCAAGAACCGATAAAAGGAAGCTCTACAGGGTTCAAGATTATGCTTGGCAAGCTTTTCCCTAAACTCGTGGCAGCATTCGCTGACAAAGGTATCGACTGCAGCCAGTTGTCCGACTAAGTACCTGTGTAATAAATAACAACTTTACCAATGTATGTTAAATATCAACATTTGAACTGGCCCTAATGTGGCCACTTCCGTGTTAATTTGAAGTGTGCAGATGTGTATTGTGGGCTTGTTGTGGTGGGGGTGGGGGGAACTGGGGTATGTATGAGTAATGAGTATTTGAACCATATTTGTGTATATATGCATTACATTTTGTAAGATATTGCAGCTTGAATAAATAAATGGTTGAACCTTGAGATTGGTGTTTACTATGTTTTCCAGTTGTTTTGAACTTATTGTCTCAACATGTTCTGGTTACCACCTATATCCAAATTGCATAAAGGTACAAACTATAGCAGATAGTAAAATACACCAACTTTTTGCAATGGCCGGCTCAGCTTTACTAGGTGGATTTATTTGTCACTTACTCTCTTTTCCCCTTGTATATGTTTATATTTAAATAGGTTTCTATCTTGTTAAGTTACATGTTGGCAGTAGTGACACTGACATACATTAACTTAATGGTCTTTGCATATCTCGCCGATGAATTTCGTTGAAACAAAATAGAAGGATAAAATATAGGGAAACTACAAGCTATGTCCATTCATAACTAGCTCATTATAAAGGCTAATTCATGAAATATTACTACTAATATTAGCCAATTAGCTATTTGTAGCAAAAAATATCAAAATTTTGCTTTTTTTTAGTTAGTGTTATTAGAATAGATTGGGTACATCTTAAGGAGCTTGAATCTCAATTTTGGGATGATTTGGAATTGAAAATTCGAAGGAATAAACTAACATGAAAAAGTTTTATATGTGTATCATACTGTGTATTACATAAGTATCATATTTGTATCAATTGTGTATCACATGTATATCTATGTGTGAGATACATGCATGATACATGTTTGATACATGTGTCGCAGAAGAATTTTTTGCACTCGATTTAATTACGAATTTTGATACAAAACCAGTTCAAATCACCTCCAATATTCTTCAAATTTTATATATTGACTTATCTATATGTTTTCAATGAATTTCAACTATACCCATTGAAAAAATTCTTTTTTTGCTTAGATATTTGAAATATTGTATTTTTTTGTTATATTTCATCACCTTATTTGCTACCTCATACATGTTTTCCATCTTGCATCTAATGTTGCTAGTCACACTTAAAAATATGGAAGGTGATTTTTGCATGTGATTCTTTGAGAGAAAAAATCTTATTTATTTAGTTTTTCAATTTATATGTTCTTGGCTAGTTTTTGTAAGTCTATGACTAATGCTAGAGGTACTTATTCGGGACATTTAGTTTCCTTAAAATATGCTAAAACAGAGATGTACTCCAATACATTAGGTTTCCTACTACATTTTTTAAAAATATTTCTACACTATAACATACTGTGATTTACTATATTTCTTATGTGATAAATATGTAAAAAAAAAAAAAAAAAAAAA
>MU690080.1:49334-59590 GCA_026770625.1 Nicotiana glauca
TTTTTAACATTAATTAGCAATAAAATTGATCATATTAACCTTTACTATCTTTTCACATAGACACTCCTAACACATACACTAACATTATTTACTCCAAGGGCAATGTAAAAAAAAATAATTAATTTAATTTAAAATCTGAAAAAAATACTTATTTTGGTCCACAAAAAAGGGGTCAAAAAATAACTTATTGTGCCGAAGAGAGTAATAAGTAAGAAGTTTGGGGAATGCGGATCGTTAAACCTATTCATCTATTTTTAAGCACTAGACTTCGTCCTACTACTTTTGATTTTCTTAGAAGTGCAATTTTAAAGAATAACTGTGTATTAGCTAAAACCAATTTTTTCAACACACAGATAGATACAGCATCATTGAAGTTTACGTTAGATTGTTTTGTAAATATATCCATTATAATATTTTTTAAAGAATAAGAAACTATTAATACATGTTGCGAAGAATTAATGTGGCAAAAAAAATTCACTTGAAAAAACAATAACAACAACCCAATAGAGTCTCACAAGTGGGGTCTGGGGAAGTTAGTGTATACACAGACCTTATCCCTATATATGAAAATAAAAAGCCTGGTTCCGAAAGACTCTCAGCTCAAGAACATAGAAAAAAGGAGCAATAGCAATAACAATGTAAAAAGAAAGTGTAAGCAAATAATACAACGAATAATGACAGTGTAATAGAGAAATAATAGCAAGAATAATCTATCTATATCTATATCTATATTATTATAAAAGCACGAATAATTTATGTCAAATGTTGAACGACAAAAATATTCTTACAATATTGATGGACTTTTATACTCTTAAAAATTAAAATTTTTGTTAACGAACCAAGTTAAAAATTGATATAATTGTAAATTTTAAAACATTATCCATGGATAAACTTCTTATTCGGTTTAAACAACACATGGATGTAAAATTCTAATTCGTTTTAGACTGCTATTGTACTCACCGCCAATTTTCATATGGTTCAAAGTGTAGTATCATTATTCTTTATGGATAGCAATATACATGTTGTAAGCTTGATTTTTGGTTCTTCAATTTGTATGAAAATTAAATATATTACATCAATTCGTGTAAAGAAAGGTTAATCCAAATACTTCATTAAAAATTTATTATTCCACATTATTCATCACCAATCTTTTTAGAGAGTTTCGGACAAAACACGGCAAAGTTTTGAAGTTATTTTTAGCTCTCTTTTGCTTTTTGTTTTCCTTTTTGAAAATTGAGTATTGATTTAGTTTAGGGTCAACGAATTTAACGTTAATGAATAATTTTGTATGTTTTTCTGGCTTATATTGTTGGGAAACAAATTAAACTAAGTAATAATTTGTTAGAAAAATAATTTATGCCTGATTAGGTAATTTGAAAATTATGTTTTCCAATATCAGTGTATCAAAACACAAATTGTGTTTGGCTAAGTTTCAAAAGTGTTTCTAACCTTTTGAAAATAGCTTCTGCTCCTATTCAAAGATGATTTTTTCCCCACCCCACACTAAAAGTTTGGTCAAATACCTCAATTCTTCAAAATAATCACTTTTTAAAGAAAATCGGCTTCCCAAAAAATTGGCCAAACACGCTATAAATTTGAATTACCAAAGAGCTTATACTTACTCATATGCTTTATACTTTTACGCTCAATAGATATTTATTAAATGTTGAAACTATAGTAAAATATATTAAATTATAAATTTTTGTAAATAAATATATCACGTTGATCGGTTTTGTGTTTAATTTTCAAAGCTAAGTTCCCTCTAAAGACAATTCCATATTGGATAAGATTGTCTTATAACCAGTTTATCCAATATTTATAACTTTAAACTCAACTAAAAACTATTGATAAAATTACTTATGTGAAAGTAGAAACCTAAGATTAAAAATATACAGAACTTTCCTCTAGGTAAACGTGGATTACATACTTTCCCATTCAACGAAAGTTAAATCAATTTTATATAGTCCGATATTTTCAAAACATACTGAAAATAAATTTATTAGGAGTAGCTACAAAATTGAAGCAAAATAATGTCTTTATAAATTGAATTTTAAAGTGATTTTACGACTTTTAACATAGCTCTCATAATGTCGTCCTAATATTGTTGTCAAATTTTATTAATGAGTTGTTCGAATTGTATAACATTTTTTTGTTTTTGTTTGAAGGAACTGAGTATTGAACTTTATTAATTCAAATTTTTAGGTAAGTGAAAGTTTGTAATTTTGTTACGCGTTTTGTAATATTTGATATAAAATATTTCGTGTGTGGCACGAATATAGAGACTAATATATATATATATATATATATATATATATATATATATATTAAAAGCACGAATACTCTTAACGAAATGTCGATTGAACTTTTTGTCCTTCATTAAAAGACGCTACAATAGACAAAATAGTCATATACTATTTTCCTCAAATTATTACTTAAATTATTTTTATAGTATTTCACCTAGTAATTATACATAGATTTATTTAAAGAAAGTCCTTATTCCCTTTGATTTCTTTCCAAATATGGAGACTTGAAAAAGTTACTATATAAGCATATCTCCAAGTAAGTTTGGAGAATTGGAGAATTGAAAACGTATATGTAGCCGCTTATAATTGTCCAATTTGTTTCATAGTTTGTTTTGATTTGATTTAGGTTTAGCTTTTTATTTTTGCTGTATTCTTTGTAGTATATTTTCATGAACTAATATCCAACAATAATTTGGATTTTTAATTTAGAACTCCGCATAAAATCTTCGCTAAATTTCTTGCTTATGTTCTCCTTGCTTTTATTCGCAATCTAAAGTGTCAGCTGATCAGGTATGTATGTTCATTTAAAATATTAAGAAGTTTTTGCTTAATTATGATGAGGTTTCTCTTTTATTTTAAGAAGAATAGTGTAATTTGCTTTTCTCTACCCCTTCTACCGAGTAAATTTATTCTTTTTCTAAAACATATTTTTTTCTTTCTTGTATAGGATTATAAATTTTTACACAGTAATTGTCAAGTTCATTAATCCAATACTTGGTGCCTTCCATGGGTTATTCAACATGTTAAAATTATTTAATGCCGATGCTTCTTTCGTTATTTGTAATATATATTTGTTTGTGCGTGTGTAACCTCTATATATTTTTGAGATAACAACTACATTAAAACTGTAAAAAAAAATTATAGATTGTGAAACATAAATAGATGAACGCTAAACAATTAAAAATTTAACGTTTTATGTACTAATTTATAACTCGAAATTATTATATTTAATTTATAGAAAGGGTCCTGAAATAATTAGTTTGACGTAAATTGCTATTTTTTCAAGTATTTATGCACTTGCGTTAAAACTAGAAAAAATTATCATTTACTATTTTTCTCAAATTATTATATTAATATTTTACCTTATAAAAAAAACACTACTATTTAGGAAGAAATTTTATGTCCCATGGTTACTATGCATCATTAATACTCTGAAATATGTTGAAATAAAGAAGAATTTTTTTTTTTTTTATAAAATTTGTTGGGAACTTCGGATTGCTTATTTGTTTTTTCGAAATGGAATTAAATTGCACATGTAAATCTCCTAAAAAAGATTGGTTAGAATTAACTTATTCTAACAAATATAAAGAAATATGAACCTATTTTTGTCTCATAAGTAAATAAGAAAACAAAGTAGCAAATTATGTTTAGAAAAGATTTCAATACAATTAGTTTACAAAACTTTTAGAAATATAACCGTCTAATTTATTTGTTTTATATTCTTTTGCAGGATACATATTATAAATTTCAATGCTTAAATAAATAAAATAAAAAAATAATGTCCTTAGAAATGTTGATTTAACTATTTACGATTCAGAAAAAATTTTCATAGTCGACAAAAAAAGCCATTTGCTATTTTCTAAGATATTAAATAAAATAATCTTATACAAAAATATATAGGTTATTTCGGTAAGAATGTATTGAAAATAAAAGTCTAAATATATAGTCATTTGGTGTCACGATTCAAAAGTATCTTTAATTAAGGAGATACGGAACAATATCATCCGAATAATTAATAATAGGAGTCTTTACTACAAAGTCGCAAGTGATAAAGTTTATTACAATTCGTTTACAAAAAAATTAGAAATAAAACCAATCTAAATAATTTTTTTTGGTAGGATGCATAATATAAATTCAATGCACAAAATAATATAAAAAATAAAAATGATAAAGTACTTAGAAATGTTGATCGACCTTTTTCGATTCACTAAAAGATTCCATAATAAACAAAAAAAAGTCATTTGCTATTTTCTTAAATATAAAATTAGTATTATCTTATACAAAAATATATAGGCTATTTTAATAAGAAGTGTGCAGAAACTATAAGTCTAAATAAAGATGTCATTTAGAGTCACGATTCAAAAGTACTTTAAATAAAGAGATACGAAACAATATCATACAAATAATTAAATAGGAGTGCTGACCACAAAGTCTCCAATGATAACGTTTATCAACTACTATTTTACTTCAATTTATTCTTTTTGTATACGTACAAATTTACTTATTGGCAACGATATGCGCATGCAAAGCACATACATATGGGGTATAAAATTTTAACGGCAAGCAATTTAGCAACGGATTAATGACGAAGTTCGTAACTAAGTCCAAACTTTTTGTAAATGTTTGTTGTCAAATAAGGTACGCGTTTTAATTACGCGCAAAGCACATACACTTAAACTAGTTTAATAAAACAGTGTAAGCAAATAATACAATGAATAAACACTTGAGAAAAATAAGAGCTAAATTAAGGTTAGGATGATTTCATATCTTTCCCTCCTTTCAACTACCTACGTGAATGATATCAAAGAAACATAGATGGAGAAGTAAAACCAAAACCAAAGATAATTCAAACTGTAAAAGAAACGTCTATTGCTTACTAATATGGAATTGTAAAATTTCAAAAAAAGGTGAAAAAAAATTTCAAGTAAAAATGATATTTGAAAATTAGAGTTGTGTTTGGATATGAATATAACTTCGGGTTGTTTTTAAATTTTATGAGTGAAAATTTTGAAAAATATTCATTTTTAAGTGAAAATTAAAAAATTTATGGCGAAATATTGATATCAGAAGAATGAACTTTTTTTTTTAAAAAGTAAAAAAAATTCTTATGTCCAAACGGGCTCTAATTTACTAATCTGGTCAAAAGCTTCAAGTATGTTTCGTTATTATTGAAATGCAAATTAATACGTTGTTCTCCACCTCTTTTAATTGTTCAACTATATTTAGCCTTCTTATTTCCATTTCTTCTGGTAAAATAGGTATAAAGGAAAAATTCAAAATTAAATTGTTTTGAAATTTTGGAACAAACTATTAAGGAAATTAAATCATTTAAATAGAAAAGGGAGGAATACCTAATAAAAGCACAATGATAAAAGTTTATGCTCTTTCATGCATTCTTTCTTTGTTTCTTGTTTTTAATGACAACAGTCAACATAGTAATTGACGACTATTCTACTTAGGAAATTTGGATCCTTCCACCAGAATAGTTATGAAGTAATTAATTTGGTCATTAAGGTATAAACATAAGGAATAAAATAACCTAATTTTTGTCTACATTATAATTAAAATCTTAATCTCTCATGAGTTTTTTCTGTTGTTTCAATTGTAAATTAATCTACATTACTCTTAAGTTCAAGCGGAGACAAAAATGTCTAATGATTTGTTTTATTTTGTACAAGTTTTGATGGACAGATTTATCCAATAATATAATTATATTAAAAAAAATTAATTATTATCATACTATAATTCTAAAATCGAAAATCAAAATAGAAAATAAAATAAAGAAGCAAACCGACAATTATAGAATCCAAAAGGGGAGACAAAAGGAAAAAAATGAAATGAGATTGTGATTCAGGTGTATATAAATGTCAGCAATATTTATTTGATCAACCATTGAAGTCTCCGTCTCTCTACTATGCTCCATGAACACCTCATAACAATGGAGAATTCCTCAGCTCCATCTCCATTGCAAAACCCTAGCTCCAGATTCAAACTTTCCATATTTACAACAACCCGATCACCCAAATTTGAATTTAGTCCTCTTCTTCTACTCCTCCTCCTTTCGCTTAACTCCTCCCTTGGAGTTTCCGAACTCCCTCAGATCCCATACTCACCATACTGTAACGACGTCGTTTCCAGCACCCCTTTAAGCCAAGCTTCAACCCCTTTTAACGCTACCCCAATTTTCCTCACTCTTCGCAACGCGTACGTACACGCGCCGGTTGAAAATGCCGGAAAATTCAATCCGAAAACCCTAAATTTCTACACCCAAAACGTTTATCCGACCCAAAATGGTAAAATATTTAAACTTGAAGGTGTTTTGAGGTTCGCAGGAAGTGTTGGTCCTGAGTTTTTTGGTGATTTTGTACACCGGCGGCAACTCCGGCTAGTTTATAACCGGCCACCTAGGTTTCCTACCAGAGGTGGCGGCGGGTATTCGAGGGAGTTTCGCGTTTCGGGTTTCTGGGATTCGGATACTGGGAAGCTTTGTATGGTGGGATCAGGTATGAGGAAGTTAAGTTCTGTTGATGTTGTTCTTAAGTTGGTTTATTTGAATTCTTCTGATATTTTGCATAGTGTTGTTAATGGTACATTGGAAAGAATTGATGTGAATGATAAAAATGCATATACTAAGCCTGTTGAAATACTTGGTTTGTCTTTGAGAAATTATGTGTATACTTTGATTAATAAAGAAGTTGAGAATCATGGGTTTAGTGAATATGGTGATTGGTCTAATGTTTCGTTGGGAATAGACAACCCAGATAGGAGCGTGTGCTCAGTTATAAGTCGTGCTGGGACTATGGAAATGGTGTATTTGGGTAATTGTAGTAATGGGAATTGTGATTTTCTTGGTGGTAATGTGTCAAACTTTAGGCCGACGATGATATGGTTTAATGAGATTGAGTGCGAGGATAATGGGAGAGGGAGATTCTTGTTAAGCTTTGGTGATGGTGTGCGCACTCGGCCAACATCTTTGGTAAATCAAACATTGGTTGCTGAAGGGATGTGGGATGAGAAGACGAAAACAGTTGACATGATTGGTTGCAGGATTTCCAATGGAAGTGATGCAGCAGCTGAAAAGGGTTTTGTTGGGGATTGTGTTGTGAGGCTGAGTTTGAGGTTGCCCAAGCAATGGACCTTGAAGGAGAGGAGTGTTGTTGTTGGGGAGATTTGGAAAAGAAAAGACTCAAATGAAAAAGGTAATTACGGTAAAGTTGCCTTGCACAGTCTGAGAAATCTGGTTAACAGGCTTGATGGATTGACATATGAGTATACTGTGATTGATAATGTGACGAGGTCTTGTGCCAAGGCAATGAGTTATAAAGGCAAGGGAGGGAAGTATCCCGATGTTCATTCATCTGATATGCGATTTGATATGATGGTGAGGAATAAGAAAAAAACAGAAATTTTCAGTTATTCAGCACCATTGTCTGTGGGGGATAAGTTTTACCGGGGTGCATCTGATTCTTCTGTTAAATTGAATGACAATCAAAGTACTGTGGTCAATGTAAGCTATGTGCTTCACTTTTTTGCTCCACCTCAGTTCTTGTACAGTGATAATCATATTCCTATGACAATTGAAATTTCTGCTGAAGGTTTATATGATTCGAGGAGTGGACATCTTTGCATGATTGGTTGTATGTATTTTTCATCACGTCAAGGGATTTCACTGAAAAATTCATCGTTAGACTGTGAAATTCTAGTTAACATTCAGTACCCACCTTTGAACGCTAAAGTCCGCACAGGTGTTAGAGGTACCATTGAGAGCATGAGAAAAAAGTCTGATCCTCTTTACTTTGAACCTCTGGAACTTATATCAAATTCGATCTACACTGACCAAGCCAGAAATTCCATATGGAGAATGGATCTGGAAATGACGATGGTTCTAATTTCCAACACACTTGCATGCATCTTTGTGGGTCTGCAGCTATTTTATGTGAAAAAAAACCCGAGTGTGCTTCCGTTTATCTCTGTTGTCATGCTAGTTGTACTCACATTGGCACACATGATCCCTCTGTTGCTAAACGTTGAAGCTTTATTTTTGGTCAACCGGAAAAAGCGGAATGTTTACTTTGGTAATGATGGATGGGTTGAAGTAAATGAGGTTTTAATTAGAATCATGACGATGATAGCGTTCTTGTTGGAATTCCGTCTTCTCCAACTCATATGGTCTGCAAGAGCAGGTGATGAAAGCCCCAAATATTCCTGGATATCTGATAAAAAGGTTCTGTATTTGTCTTTGCCAATGTATATGTGTGGTGGATTGATTGCTTATTTTCTGCATCTGTCAAGAAATCCTCATCAGATGAAGCTTGAATATTCGCTTCATTTTCGTTACCAACAGCAAACTTTGTGGGGGGAGCTCAAAACATATGCCGGTTTGATCTTGGATGGATTTTTGCTTCCTCAGATTCTGTTCAATGTGTTCTGTAACACTACTGGGAAGGCTCTCACCCCTGGTTTCTATGTAGGAACCACCCTTGTGCGCCTAGTGCCACATGTATATGATCTTTACAGAGCTCACGGCAATGCCTGGTCATTTGATTACATATATGGAAACCCAAAAATGGATTACTATTCCACTGCTTGGGACATCATTATATGTTGTGGGGGTCTGCTGCTTGCAGTTCTCACTTTCTTGCAGCAGAGATTTGGGGGCCGTTGTTTTCTTCCCAGTAGATATAGAGATAGTTCCACATATGAGAAAGTACCTGTAGTCAGCACTGAGTCAATTACAGAAGAATAAACTGTCAGTAGAAATTTTTTCTTTGATTTTTGAAGAAACTTTTAGTTCTCCTGTCATGAGCTTCCGATACTCCGTTATATGTCAAAGATTGTATAGCTGAAGACTTGAAGTATCTAATTTCAAGCCTGCTAAAGAATGATTCATCTGGTAGGGACTCTTAAGTATCTATATATTGGTAGTTAACTCTTCTTTCAGACACTATTGTTACTGAACTGGCGAGCATGCAAAATTTTGCTTACCAATCACTCTGAATTAAGGGTGCACTGTGGGCCGGCCTGGGCCAAACGGGCCTAATGGGCCGGTTTCAGTGGGCCGGTCCCAAATGGTACTTCAAGCCTGTAGCGGGCCGGTCTTGGACATTTAGCCCACGAGCCCAGGACTGCTAAGCCCGGGACCGGCGGGCCTGAGCGGGGCCTCAACGGCTATAATTTAAAAAAAATGACCAATGGTCGGATTTTAAAATCTAGCCGTTGGCCATAAAAAAGAGCCGTTTAGGACTTTAAAAAATAGCCATTTGGCCCTTAAATTTTATTTTAACCCCAAACTTTATATAATTATACTTTTTCCCATTTCTCAACTATAAATACCCCCTCATTCTTTCATTTTTACTTACAAATTCATCAATCTCTCTCAATCTATATCTAATTCTCTTCTATAATTGCTTATTTTATTATTGCAATTTCGTGAAAAATTGTGAAGTTAGTGAATTGAAGTATTCAAGTCTTCAATGATTTTCAATTTTCAAGAAGTTGTTCGTCATTTCGGTAAACTCGTTTCAACTCTTAAGTTTTAAGAATATATTTTTGTTTATTTTAGTTTGCATAATAATAATTAATATGGCATTTTCTTTGAAAAAAATGTTTGGTGGTAAGGAAAATCTAAAATTGGTGAATCTAGTCGCCAAGCTACTACCCTTCCCCCGGCTCACCGACCCAGACCTGTTACCCGTCCTCCTGCACCTATTATTCTTGATAGTAATAACCCTTGTTTTTAATTTTTCGGTAGTCAATTTTGCCATGATATTGCACCAGGTCAACAATTAAATGATGAAGTTATGAATGTTCTTTATCCTAATGAAATTATTTTTGAAAATGATGATGTAGATGAAACCCAACCGGATTTAGATGATACACCTACTAGTCCTGTTAATAACCCAACTGATGTCCCGCCCGACCCACCTGTAGAAATCCCTACTTTTAATAGACAACCTTCTAAACGCCCCGAAACATCACTTGTTTGGAATTTTTTTACTCAAGTAAGAGAACAAAATAAGGCTAAGTGTAAAACTTGTGGGAGATTGCTGGCACATAAATTTATTGGAGACCGTAGCGGTACGGGTAGTTTGACTAGGCACATAAAAATACATCCTACAGATAAAGCTAAATATTTTCAAATGAAAGCGCAGCTAGAGGGGACAAATGTAGATACTACGGTTAACCTTAGTACAGGTTCAAATCTAGTTCAACCAGGAATTAACACTGTGACCG
>MU690080.1:64098-75177 GCA_026770625.1 Nicotiana glauca
CATGATTTACATGATCCTAGTAGTTGGGGGTGTCAACTACACTAAAGTAAAGTAGTGGGCTGAGTGGGCAAGTGTTGTGGCCTAAAATGGGGCAACTATTGTGTAATGGGGCTGTTTCATGTTCTATAAATGGACAACACCCTTTCCTTTTGTGGCATAAGGAGAAAAACGTGTGAGAGCACACTAATAGAGTTGAAAACGTGAAGAGTGCATGTTTTTTGATTTAGGAAGAGTCCTAAGTCTTGTTTTCAAGAGTGGAAACACTAAGGCTAAGAGTAGTCTTGTGAGGGTCAAGAGTGATCTTCATTTTTGTACACGGATGTACTTCGGAGTTTGAGTTTCTTTGTATGCTCGAGTTAAATACAAAGTTGGGAAAGAGTTCCTGTAAATTGTGTCTTTTGTTCACGTTTTTATTCTGTCCCTTCACTATATTTTTGTTGCCTAAGTTCATTATAAACTTACTACGTTGAACGTTGCCTAAATTAATTGAAGTCCAAAGTTGCTGAAATTTTGGCCGTGTTGGAGCAGGCTGAAGTCAAGTCGGTGCTTGGCTGCCGTGCGGGCTGTTTTTTGTGAGACATAAAACGAGCCCGTGACAGTTACCGTTGTTGATTTCATATGATATAAATGACTTAATAAAGATATAGGCACATTCCAATCCTATAGCAACCAATGGAGGGTGTAACCAATTGGTAAGACACTGTTTCATTGTCAGCTTTCAATAGTTTGAATCATCTACTCAAAGCTTTCGAGTCATTTGATTTGATATTTTGCTCAAGAAAATATAGTGCAGACTGAGAGGATCTACCGTCAAGACTCGACTTTTTAATCATGTTATAAGCCAAGGGAGGTGGAATTGCAAGAGTCGAGATATTCTCCATTGAGTTGGAAACAGTATAAAAGAGAGGTTCAGAAATGGTCAGACTAGCAGTCAGAACTAAGGGCGGGCAGATATTCTCTGAAACAAAGATTGTATCATGTTAGTACAAAAGAATTTGGAAATACAAGTCTGGAAAAGAGGTAGAACAGTAAATTATCAAGTAGCATCCTCGAACTTTCCAGTTAACTGAGAGGTTGTTGAGTATCATGATATCAAAGTTGCTAAATGGTTATGACATTATCATCACGCAAAGAATGACTTGAACATTAGGAGTTGCGCAGTCAGCATCTAAGTTTTTAGCCATCAAAAGTAGAAATGTTGACATCCTCCTTCCCAACCAAGCAAACAATATAAACTCAAAATTAAATAAAGCAGAAATCACAATGTTGTAAGACGTAAGTAGCAAAGAGAATACACAAAAGAAGTAGTATTAACCTCGTCGACTTGGAAACTGAAGGATGAGAAGTTACCCAGACTGAGTAGAAGGCACAAAATAAAATTCCCCATCCAAGCTCCGAGAAAAAATAAAGCCACTTATTTGGAAATGCGGCCTATATAATCAAGAAAAGAGATGCATATGCCTCTGAAATTATTAACTTGTTCCTGCAATCAGCAGAAAAGTTACGTAACTAAAACAAGCATGATTACTGAACATCATAATCTCAAGCATTAAGAGATATAAGAAAAACAACAAATATAATATCTTTGACAGTATGACCAGTTAATCAGGTGGACCAAAAGATTTTATCAATGTACTTAACCTGAACTGAGGAAGTGCTGCACCCGGAATTTACAAAAAGGAAAAACTCAGCTCCTAACCTGTAAGAAGCTCAGGAATTCCAACATTTTCTCCACTTTGTGGACGTCATCCATTTAGCACAAAAGGCTTAATTTGTATAATGCTTTTACCTCACATCAAGTTTATGGATTAAGATATCTTTCTGTAGGCCCCTAACCATAGTCCAATGCCCCGACCTCCCCTCCCTTCTCTCTATCACAGTTTCTCTTTTCTTTTCCTTTTTTCTTGTTCTGATAACGAGAAATCCTCAAGAGCCAGCTGGTGCAGGATTTGAAATCGAATCTCGGTGGATAATGGGTCCGCGTCTCTCTTCTCCACTTAAATACTAGGGTTCAAACTTCTAACATTGGGTTCTTATCACTAGACCAAAGCCCTAGGGGCCTATATCTTAGTCTTTCTTTTCTTCTTATTGTGACAAGGATGAAATTCTAGAGTGGTCTTCCACAACAAGCGAGGATAATTACTAAGAATTTTTTTAAAAGGGGTACTCTAAGATTATAGTGACTCAATACTGTTTTCGATGCAAGTAATAATTTTAGGCCATCTCCTAAAAGCTGAGGATGGGAGTGGGGGGTGGATTCATAAACATGATAATAGATGTTAGAAACATCAAGATTTTGCTTTATTACCAACAGCAGAAAAATGTGTCAGGGCAGGCCTTCTTATTCAAAATCAAAAAGAAAGAAGCGTGATGAAAAGTTCAAAAGAAAGAAGGTAAAGTGAAATGTGAAAACAGCAAAAATGTTTCTGATATATATTACTTTATTATACGGATGTTGAACTCCTGCATGCAAAGACTTGCTAACCTCAAAGGTTGCAAATCTGTTCTCAATAAATCTGCTTCTACATCAGCACTATCAAACGACTGTTCACTTCTCCAGGGTTAGCCTATTTTTGGCCAAGAAAGCAAAGCATATTAATCAGTCTAAAACAGCCAGACAAACTAAGTGACAAAATGTCAAAAGTAAGAACATTCTGCTTTTTCTTCTTTTTCTTAAGTAATTCAGTCAATTCCATCATGTATATGAACTCGTTTACATAGAGGCATTCATGTTGCTGACCTCATGAACAACAGTGCAGCCAATCCTTCTCAAACAAAGAGATTATCTAATCTCAGAAAGGCTAGACAAAGTGTCACCTTTAAACTTACCGAAGATTATGATGGTTAACTGAATCAGATCACCATAAATTTGGACAAGAAACTACAAGTCTGAAAAATACTAGCAGCTATACGTTTTATTTTCTTTTTAACAAGCAGCTATACGTAGCATGTGAATTTAAACCTGATAGACTAAACTACACTTCCAAACTCAACTACATACAGAAGTTAGAGCATCACCTCAAATTATGTATCTTTGCCTGTGAGGATACGAGAAATCTGAAGGCCCCTGCTGAAAGCTTCATTAAATAATATTCTTGTCTGCATGGATTGAAATCCAGGCATCCATGATAGAAATGCCAGAGGAGCCATAACAATTAACCCAAGCATCATATCATACAGTCGAGCCAAGGACACAACAGTGCTCCAAACCAAAGTAGACTGCAAAAAGGGCCGGAGCACTAGGGCAATTTGGATTAAGCCCCATCCAGTTGGTATAAATGCTAACAAACTTGTGATGAAGTCAAACATCGTAAACTCGGTTAACCTCAACAATAGAACAATCACCAACGTAGTGAGAAGAATGACAAGCAACTGCACCAGTCGATAATATATGTGCTCCTTCATCGAATATTTGTCTTTTGCATATGCAATGGCAATGTAAATTGCCACAACAGCGACCATAATAATCCAAGACAGCAAGTAAACACCAATACTAGTGTTACCACCAGCAATGTGTAATTGATAAACAATTCCATACTGAAAGAAGAAGAAACGAAGATCCATAATAATCTCAAGCAACTTTCCCCAGAGGCCGGTAGTTCTCAAGTGGTCCTGTTCTTCATACCACCATGTCTCCCAACTTTGATCTGCTTTTACAAAAACCCCCCTATTGTACCAAATCCAATGCATGAAATCATCAAAGTCATACACTGTTCTTAACCAGTCAAACCCAGAGGGATTAAACAAAAAGGGAGATGTTATCCAAGACAGTACAAGGAACCAACTCGATATAGTCATAGCTATATACACAAAGGTGTCCTTAGTCAAGGGGCTATGTGAAGCATACACAACCAGGATCACTCCAAGTTCGATTGCCTTGACAAAGTGGCTGCGTGCATATAGCCGATAGTTCTCAGCAAAGCTCTTGCGCTGCACAACAAAACCGCGCCCAGTTGCACGGTACTTCGCTCCCCCATGCAGAATGGTCCTACCAAAGAAATGTGCACGGGTTCCCATTGAGTATGTGAAAAATAGTGAGGCAAGCTGCAGTTGCATAGTTACAAAATCCCAGACTGCCGGAAGGAAGCCATGCTCCAAAGAGTTCTCCACAATCATAGGGAGGGCAGTGAACACACCAAGCTGGATAACAAACTGCTGATTCAAAATTGCACCAAGTGCTTTGTTGCTGCTGGCATTTCTGCTGGCGTACTCCTCAACACCACTGAGTGCAAGATAAAGTCTCCCCCACAAGAACATGTAGACCATTACTACCACTATCATATTGTTGAAGAAGAAGCCAACAGTCGTATAGAAGAATGAGAGCATGCGAAAGAAATCTAGTCTGTGACCCAACCTATATACATCTCTGCTCAATACCTGTTCACCATTGCCACTAGCAACCTTAGCCTCAAACATTGCAATCTGATTCAATCCAACATCCCTTCCCTTACCCACTTGTATATATTCATGGTGGGTAACATTGCCACCTCGCAAGGTACAGTTGAATCCAGCAAATATATCCTCGCTTATATTAATCACCCTGGAAGCCTTGCTGATGCCACCTCTGGACAAGAACCAAAACCTATCAAAGACATCTGGATGACCATAGTGCATCCGTACCTTGAGAGGATTGGCAAGAACGCGTTGCCCCAGAGTCACAAAACTCGTCTCCTGGGCAGACATGAACCAAGCAAGAGATGACACAGAACCAGTAAAGATATTTTCACGAACTCCCAGAATGGTGGGCTTCCTAATACCATAATTCTCCTTGAATTCCTCCAACAGATTACGCATCTTAAGTGCCTCTTCAAAGTTATTGTCTTGATTCATGTCTATGGTCTGAACTGCATCACCTCGGGTGAAGATAATGGCATGGTTTTGATTCTCCGGCTTACCCTCCCCAAGTTTCAGGGGACCAGGCAACTTTATGCGGTAGACTTCCACTTCTTTCTTCAATTGTTGATCATACTTCACTAGGACAGAATAGTATTCAACGTCATTTCTTCCCAAGTAAACCTCATCCACGTAAGCAATTCGGAGGGCCTCATTATTCTTCATCAAATTTAGGATCTCCTCAGCACGTGGATCACCCTTCTTCTTCTGAGAACCATACACCTGGCAGGTCACCACATAAGTGAATTTCATTAGAGCAGCACCAAACTCATCTCCTTTAAAAAGAAGGGTGACGCTGCTACTCGTTCTGTGAAGATTTCGAGGAGTTCGTAACATGGCAGAGCCTATCCCATTCAAGTGATTATTTTGGTTCAACGAACCAAGTGAAGCAATTTCTTGCGAGCCATGCCTTATATCAACCTCTGAAGCAGAATCAAGGAAGGAAAGCATCTGGAGAGCCTTGTAATAATACATCATGCCTCTTACAGTGCGGGAAAGAGTCTGCCCCCTATACGATGCCCAAAGACGAATCTCCCTTGCCTTAGTGTTCCATATCTCATTCTCATCCCGCATTCCTTCTGTACGCATCCTCTCCATGAAGTTCGCCCACTCATCTTCATAAATCCTCTGCAGATAAAATATGGTGGATACTCCATCTTCATTTGGACTCCTAAGACTTTCTTTGCCAAACAGAACTTCCTCATCATAGTAAGGGGTCAAGACACTAAAAGCCATCATCTTCTCTACCTGGGGAGCTCGTGGAATGTTCATAAAAACAGAGTTACTGAAGAAGGCGATACGCCGTCTCGCTTCAATATTTTTTGGGACATTGTGCATTGAATCTCTGGAAGTAAGAATTGTTTGCAAACGACGCAGCTGCCTATAGAAGAAAGCATCTTGTTTATCAGGAAACTCGATCGTGTCTTCGAAAAGAAACCCGTGATTGGTATTTGAAGGAGCAAGACTTGCCTGCATCAGTTGTTCTGTGCTCTTCTTCACCCTTGGAAATTCCCGAACAGAAAGCTCGTACAAAGCCTGTAATACATTGACCATATCACGCAAATCTGGCTCTGGCCAGAGCAAAAGTTCAATAAGAGACACCAGCTTTTCATGAATGCGTGGCAAGAAGGTCATCTTGTAGGCTTTAGTAAACTTTTCAAAGTGAATGCAATCATCAATGTCATGGAAAAGCGCAGTGACTATTGAATGCTCTTCAGTGTCATATTTAATAATCTTTAGTAGCAAGTATTTGATGCTGTCATAAGCCTCAATCACTGCACACCTCCTATACTCATTCTTACCTATCTTAAACCAAACCCATCTATCGGGTGCATCTGCCAGCTCGCTTGCATGGCTGAGAGCAAGAAGTAACTCGTTGCACAAGAGAAAACACGGCCAACGAATAACCTTAATATCCCAACAGTTTGGTGGCAACTCCATCAGCTCCAGCTCATGATCACTAATGAGGTCTTCCTCCCTCATAGTTATGATAATCTCATTCCATATTAAGGCAAACCTAGTTGTTTCCACCTGGCTCGATTCAATCTTCTTGTATGGCTGTCCAAGGCCATATCTTAACTTTATCCGATGTATTGCATTCCGAAGCTTGCGAACCAGGGTGTCCTTAGCATCTATACTCTCATTCTCGGGCATCAGATTGAACTGCAATGCAGTTGCAAAGAACTGGAATCTGAGTCTGAGCTGTTTAATGTTCCTAATTTCACCTATATGCGAGGACAACCCAATTGTTGCTCCTGCAATGGAGGAATATATAGTGTACCAGATCTGCAGGTCCACTAGATAAATTAGAACAACTGGAATCCACATCAAAACAACTGCTAGCTTATTCGTGCTACCAAAAAATTCATGCCACTTGTACTTTTTAACTTTCATAGTCAAAAGAGCTCGTGTAGGATCAAGCAGCGGCCTTATTTGAAAGAAATAGCTGAAGATAAATTTGGAAGCCAGTACCACAATCCAGAACAACGTGTACTTTATGTTATTAATAAGCCCTTCTCTGAGCCCGCGACCCACAAAAATCCTAGTATGGAACCACCATGTTATCAAGTAAAAAATTGGCCAGTCAGTGTTTTCAATCACATTTCGTATCCATGGGAGAATGAAAAGAACCAGAGCTAACACCTCCGGGATGATGAACACCAGAGCAGCCTTAAGAAATGTCAAGATCCTTTGGTTCGCCTCGTACGACCACCTCCTATCAGAATTTTTCTGGCTCCAAATCATTCCATAGAACACCCCAAACACGACTGCCCATGTCACAGCAACTACACTTTTCAAGACCATTCTCACACCTATCCACATTGTATCCCTGGTAACTAAACTATACTGAGTCCCGGCATCAAGAATTGACTGAATAAACCTCAAACCAGCCCAAGTTATGAAGAGAGTAAGCAACTGGACTTGCACATCCCTCCTTTCCAAAGCCTGCCACGGATACTGTGTACCTTGCCACGCAACAATAACAGCAGCCTGAAAGAACAATATCAACAACACCCATAACCTATCAAAGCTCCTAAAAATATTCCAAAAAGTCCTCTGCTCCACATAACCTGTCTTACCAACTCTCCTGCCTACACTAGTATCCAGAAAACCACATGACAAGTCAAGAGGCCATTTCAGCCTCTTAAAACACCTCCTACTCCAAAAGTACTCGTTTATATCATCATAATTCCTCCAAGCTGAATGAGGGGCAGTGCCATTTCTACTCCTCTCAACTTCACCTTTAATCGTCCTATAAATAGGAGTGACAACATGTTTCAAGAAACCAAACTGCCTACAAGTAAAAGGAACAAAAGGGGCTCCAGTACTCTCATCACTGTAACCATCAAGAATGTAATTCAGTTCCATGGCCATATGGTGATATATATAACATAAACATTCAGGAGCAAAACGAAGATTAGCAGCCTCACCCCAAATCAATAAGTAAAGACATACATACAAGAGCTCACGGCGAGAAAGTTCTGGACTTAGGCGTCTTGGCAAGCGAAGTTGAGACCTTTTACCGAGATATGAACACCATTTTGTGTAGTTATTCAAGAGCTTCTGGCGGAACTGGCGGAGGACACCGTAGTCAAGGCGGTCCGGGGCGGCAGGTGGTGGTTGAAGGCGCATTTGAGAGTTAGCCAAATGGAGAACCAAGTGTTCCCTTTGGTTCTTCACGTTATCGTCTTGAAACCCAAAGAAGAGTCCAAGCCAGTCCATGAGGTCCATACTGTCACGCCATTGAATGAACGGCGGCAGCCGGAGATCCCCGACGGCGCGTAGAGCAGCTGAAGCAGCACGCACTTCTGGGTACCTCAGTGAAGGGTGGTCAGCAAGCAAATTGTTAATGGGTATAATGTTGTACGGTTCGTAATGGGGTGGCGGCGGCGCGTGATCAGAACCACGGCCGCGCGTCAGTGGTGGCCGTTGCCGGAGATTCATAGCATTTGCTTCCACAGCAGCTTTACACTAATGGGTAACTCTCCAAAATCCTCTTTGGTTTCCCAAAATTTCAAACAAACAATGTTGCCACTTGCACATAAGCACACACAAGAATATGCATATACTATAATAAAATAAAGCAACGGGTATATTCGATAATTCGAATACTGGGGGTAGGGGTGGGTATATTAGGGGGTGGGGGATTAAAAGGGAATCAAATGTTTAAACTTCAATGGAGTAAAAGGTGAAACTTTTAATGAGAGGAAAGTGAAGGGTACATGGGGTTACAACAGGGAATTTAGTGACGTGAACCACGCGCCAACAAGAGCGTCTGGGAAAGTTGTGGGCAGTACGTAAGTTGAAAGTTGCAGCTTTCTATGAGAAACCAACAAGACAACATGAGAAGCCCAATCAAACAATTCCGTTATAGGGATAAGCGCAAATCTTAAATATTAAAATAAGATAAGATTAGATTGAATAATATTTGAATTAGCCAATAAAACCATAAAAATGAATTAAGGCAAAATTTCTTTGAAATTGAAAAATGTTATAAAGGATAAATATCATATTACTGGTATAAGTTCTTTATAGAAAATTAATGATTCACTTTATAACTTTATTAATTGTAACAAGTTACTTACCATATTTCTCAAGTTATCTACTTAAATTTACTATAAATAATAATTTTTAATTGAACATCAAATAACATGAAAATGTAAAGTTTTTCTTAAACTATCAATGTATAAGAAATTAAATCCTGAATAAAAATATCACTTTTGGAGTGTTTGGTAATTAAAAAAACTGCTTAAAAAAAGCTAAAAAATGCTTAAAAAAGCCAAAAACAACAAGTTGGCTGACCCCAACTTTTTTTATTTTGGCTTAAAAGCCATTTTAGTTTGACCAATAAAATTACTCTCTTGCCCTTATAAGTTTTTATAATACCAAAATTACCCTCTTCTTTCCTCTTCATCTTCATTTTTATAATACCAAAGTTTTTATATTTTCATCTTTTTAATAAGAAAAAGTGCTTACCATCACTTGTTTGCCAAACACTTCAATAACTTTTTTTAAGCTTCAGCATTTTTATCCAAACATGTAACTGCTTATTTATAAAATAAGCTCTAACACTTAAAAGTTGCTTTTAAGCACTTGCGCTTAAAAGCCACTTTTTTTAAGCCAATCCAAACGGGCAATTCAACTAGCTACTTATGTTGTACTTAAAGGAACTTCTAATATTACATTATTTTATTGGTAAAATTATCTCCGGCCGATGCCATATAAAAAATGTACATATTCTGTAATATTGAACTTGATTACAAATAAGGTGATTTTTTGAAAGAATATCTAATAAGCTGTTGAAATATTTCACAAGAAAGTATTATTTTTCATTACGAAATAACAGCGAAATATTCCTTAAGAAAGTATTATTTTCCATCGCAGAACAAGGGCTCATCATTTTCATGAGAAATTGCAAGCCCTGTCTTTTGGTAAGGGTGGGGTTTTTTTCTTAAACTCTAGAGCGCATTTTTATCAATAAATGGGGAATATTGTTGGGATAATCCAGTGATTTAGAAAAGAAAAAAAAACAATGATATTTTCAAAAAGTAAACCTAGTCAAATTTAGAAGTCTAAATTATACTTTTGGGGGATAACAAGCTTTTATTTTAAAAACCAATTAATACTAAAAATATAGACGGATCCCTTCGGGGATGGCCTAGTTGGTTTGGAGGGCGGCCATCCATGCGAATGAACTGGATCGATCCCCTATCAATGCTTTTTGGGTCGAGCCTATCGCACATGGCTTACCTAGTGCGATTTATATCCCATTTTTGGTTTGTAAGCTATTATATATTGGGGGGTTTACCTTCCAAAAATATACTTTTATATATATATAATTTCATCGTATATCACTTAAATGTAGAGTTTCATTCCATCAAAAGCCACTTCTGTGAACGTTACTGTGTTAAAACATAAAATCAGAAAAACTGTTAGATGAATAAAGAAACTGGAAAAACAGTAGAGATTAAGAAATATTTCGAGTCCACAATTTACTTGTGCGTCCTTAAGGAATTTTAACCCCCTCAAACGTTGCCAAGGTAATGGATTAAATCCTCCCAAGATAAAACGGAATAAACCTTCCTGCAACAATGGCAATACAAACTGCATGATACCAACGAACTTAAAGAACGGAGCGAAATCACACTTACGAATTCGAGAGAGAGACTGCGAATTAGAATGCAGTATATTCAGAAAGAAGGAAGCTTTGTAATATTTTTGGTGTATTAAAAACAAAGTCATGCCTCTGAATTTATATGCAATTATTGGAAGAGGTGTGATGTCTGTTCTGGAAAAGGTGCCTGTTCAGAAATTTCGTCGCCTGCCGCGGTCCTACCGCGGTTACGCCAGGACCGCGGCCAAAGTGGCCCTCTGAACCTGTAGAAGGGTTCTGGCGTGGTCCTACCGTGGTTATGCCAGGACCGCGGCCAGACAATATTTCTGAATCTTCAGTAGTGATCTGGTATTTAATTAATTATTAAATAATTAATTAAATAAATTTTGTCCAAAAAATAATCTTATCGATCATTTGACAAATCCAAATCCAAATCCAAATCCAAAGCCGAAGCCGAAGCCGAAGCCGAAGCCGAAGCCGAGCGAGCGACGACGGCTGCGCGAGGGTTCATTCTCTTCAACTCCTTTTAAGAGCTTTAAGAAGTGATTCTATATATATACACACAAATGTAG
>MU690082.1:0-30934 GCA_026770625.1 Nicotiana glauca
ACTCCAGGAGCTATCTGAGCTTATTGCTGTTCTTCAGGGCCTTTACACGGAGTTGTCGAGGTAGTTGCCTGACGTTCGCAGAACCCGACTTCTCTCCTATTTCCTGGTATTTGACTTTTCCGCGTACTTCAGACTATGTTGTTTTACAGTATATTTATGCTATTCTGGTAGAGGCTCTTGACTCATGACCCTCAGATCTTTGGGAGGTTGTTCAGTATTGTTGATTTTCGGATTTATTTCTATCTTTCAGTTATACTTCTAGTTTAAATGCTGTTAATGATTTTCAAACAAATGGTTTTGAGCTTTATGCTCGGGTTGAGAGTGAAATTGGTCGGGCTTGCCTAGCAGTTGTGTTGGGCGCCATCACGACCGGGGTTGGGGTCGTGACAAATATGCTATTAAATAGAGCGAACAAGTGGCTAGTGTCAAGCCCCTGATAGATGAGACCGAAATGGTCAGTGTTTTTCTACAAGCCCAAGAGGCTCACTACTTTCAAAATATGATGTCTGCAATGGGAAAGTTGTTTGCAGAGGCTATCAAGATTGGTGTTAGGACTTGACTCTTTCTCATCGGGCGTGGCATGGCTGTGGCAAGGATTTGGGCATGATGGCCTTGTCAATGGCCTAGGTGCGGGCAAAACGATCATGCGGGTGACGGATATGACATTGGCATTGAGGGCTATTATGGGCAAATATTGGCCAAGGCCTTGGACAGGCAAGGCGCGCTTGGAAAAGGCTTGATGAGGCAGCATGGGCAATGTTAGGGTGGCATGGCATGGCATGCGCGTCAAAGTCAGAGGCATGGCACTTTTGGGTTATGGCAGCTATGTGCGGGCTAAGCTAAGGCCAAGCAAGAAGGCAGGATGATGGTAAAGGCTTTCAATAGATAAGGAAAGGCTATGTAAAAGAAAATACAAGCCATTGCACGAGGGAATTGAAGGTTGACAATGGGCAAGGCAGAAAATTAGGCCAAGGCGGTGTGAGGGCGGCAGCAGCGCCAGGCGTGTGCGGAAAAATCAACGAAGTGGATTGCAGGCAAGACATTGGCGCGGAGTAATGTCAAATTGAGCAAAGTCTTGGCACAAAGCAAGACTTGGGCGAAATTCAGCTGGCCAAGAGAAGATGGCACATGCAATGCACATGGAAAGTAGTTGTGGCGGTTATCTTGTCTTAACCTCTTGTCCCATGATCTGATAATGCTTGTAGCCATGATCTATTTCGTGTATATTGTGTCCTAAGTATTTGGGGATGTCAACTACATGTTAGGAACAAGATTTAAACTTAGCTTGACAAGTGGCAAAAGTTGTAGACGACAAGTGTCATGTGCTGCCAAGTTTAAGGGCTGGCTATGTTCTATAAATAGGGCCTTTAACTTAGGCAGAAGTAGGTGGGTAATTTCGTGTGGAATTACAAGTGGGAAGCAATAGTGAAATGTGAGGAGTTTAAAGTGTTTCAAAAGGGGCTAAGGCTGGGCATAGGGCAGGTCTTAGTGTTGGCCAAGAACGACTTGTGTTCTTGCCAAAAGTGGGGTGTGAGCGGATTGTGTTCATAGCAAGTGAGGGTCCTTTGTATATTTTCAGAATTAATGCAAAGGTTGGGAATTTTCCTGTAGTCGCTTTGTGTCCTTAAATTTCTGATTGTTGCCTAAATTTCGTCTAAGCGAAACTTGCTGAAAATTGGCTAAGTATTAAGGAAGGCTGAGTCAAGCGCGGGACTTGACTGCCGCGCGAGTGTGACTTTGGGCTGACCAAAAATGCCCCCGTGACAATTGGTATTAGAGCGGAGTAGGTTCGTCGCAGTGGCAAGATGATCAGTGACAGAATTCGTCGGGTTATTTGAATACATGGCCTGTGGCACAAATGCGGAACTGCATCAAAGAATTGAGCAGTTGGAAGCACTGGTCGGGCAGGCTCTTGAAGTTGGTGGCGATTCATATGTTCTTGCTAGAATGTTACGTTTGGAGGCAGATTATGCGGCGAGCCATGAAACTACACTAGCAGAAATGGCCTTGGTACGCCAAGAGAAAGAAGAACTACGCGAGGAGGTGGCTGAACTGCGAAGGGCATTGGAAAATTCTGCCCCTAGAAGTGAGAGCACACTAAGTTGAGGATTCCGGAGCCAAAGGCTTATGGTGGTGCAAGAAGTGCCAAAGAACTGGAAAATTTCTTATGGGATATGGAGCAGTATTTCTAATCTGCACGTGTGCCGGATACTGAAAAAGTGGTGATCACACCAATGTACTTGACGAATGACGCAAGGGTGTTGTGGTGTACATGAGTTGCGGATGGGGAAAGTGCTGGACTGCCCAAGATTGAAACTTGGGAGATGCTGAAGAAGGAATTAAAATCCGAATTCCTTCCAACAAATTCGTCATGGATGGCACGAGATGAACAAAGTGGCACGGTGAGGAAGTATGTCAAGGAATTTCGTCCTTGATGCTGAATGTAAGTAATATGGTAGAAGAAGACAAGCTGCATTACTTCATGAGTGGATTGAAGGGCTGGGCACAATTGGAGTTGAGAAGGCAGAATGTTCAAAGCCTCTCTACTGCAATTGCAGTGGCAGATGCGTTGGCGGACCTGAATATAGGTGATTAACCTACTGAAACTTCGCATTCAAAGTCCGACGGAAGGAAGGACAAAGCAAGGGAATAGAAGAAGAACGGGAAGGGCCAAGCTTCTGAAAATGAGGGACTTGTCAAGATTGTGAGACAGGAAATTCACAATGGCAAGGAAAGGAGCGACAAATTCAAAGGCTGCTTTACTTGTGGTGGACCGCACTTGAAGAAGGACTGTCCGGTGCAGGCTAGAGTAAATGCAATGCTAGCTGCAGAGAAATAGGAACAAGTGGTGGAAGCAAATGCCATAGTGGCAGATGTGAAGGGAGCACCCGGGGCGTTGTTTGGCAACAACCCCTTGGGGTAAATAAATTGAGTTAGCTCGACGAGGACATCGATTTCAAAGGGTGCAAGTGGTTTGTTAGGACCTGACTCTTTTTCATCGGGCGTGGCATGGCTGTGGCAAGGATTTGGGCGTGATGGCCTTGTCAATGGCCTAGGTGCAGGCAAAACAATCATGTGGGCGACATATATGACATTGGCATTGAGGGCTGTTGTGGACAAGTATTGGCCAAGGCCTTGGGACAGGCAAGGTGTGCTTGGCAAAGGATTGATGAGGCAGCATGGGCAATGTTAGGGTGGCATGGCATGGCATGCGCGTCAAATTCGGAGGCATGGCACTTTTGGGTTGTGGCATCTATGTGCGGGCTAAGCTAAGGCAAAGCGGGAAGGCAGGATGATGGTAAAGGTTTTCAATAGCTAAGGCAAGGCTATGTGAAAGAAAATACAATCAATGGCACGAGGGAAATGAAGGTTGACAATGGGCAAGGCAGAAAACTAGGCCAAGGCGGTGTGCGGGCGGCAGTGGCACCGGGCGTGTGCGGAAAAATCAAGGCAGCGGATTGCGGGCAAGACATTGGCGCGGAGCAATGTCAAATTGAGCTAAGTTTTGGCACAAAGAAAGACTTGGGCGAAATTCAGCTGGCCAAGAGAAGATGGCACATGCAATGCACATGGAAAGTAGTTGTGGCGGTTACCTTGTCTTAACCTCTTGTCCCATGATCTGATAATTCTTGTAGCCATGATCTATTTCGTGTATATTGTATCCTAAGTAGTTGGGGATGTCAACTACATGTTAGGAAAAAGATTTAAACTTAGCCCGACAAGTGGTAAAAGTTGTAGACGACAAGTGTCATGTATTGCCAAGTTTAAGGGCTGCCTATGTTCTATAAATAGGGCCTTTAACTTAGGCGGAAGTAGGTAGGTAATTTCGTATGGAATTAAAAGTGGGAAGAAAGAGTGAAACATGAGGGGTTTAAAGTGTTTCAAAAGGGGCTAAGGCTGGGCATAGGGCAGGTCTTAGTGTTGGTCAAGAACGACTTGTGTTCTTGCCAAAAATGGGCTGTGAGCGGAGTGTGTTCATAGCAAGTGAGGGTCCTTTGTATATTTTTAGAATTAATGCAAAGGTTGGGAATTTTCCCGTAGTTTCTTTGTGTTCTTAAATTTCTGATTGTTGCCTAAATTTCGTCTCAGCGAAACTTGCTGAAAATTGGCTAAGTATTAAGGAAGGCTGAGTCAAGCGCGGGTGTGAGTTTGGGTTGACTAAAAATGCACCCGTGACAATTGGTAAGATGGTCGAGAATGGTTTGAAAACATATCGCATATTAAGCTAATCTGCCATAAGATCTACGCCCCAAGCATTCCAAAGCGGATCAAGATGTGTAGCAAATAGGAAGAAGAAAGAAGAAGTGGCGATGGCGTCTTCAAGTCTGAGAAACCACCATCCACCCAGAAATTAGTTCCCTAAAGAACCCCACAACATTATTTTTATCACCACGATGTGGCTTATGCTATGGCTCTGCATCCTTACAAGGTGATAAATGCCAAGCCATACGCTCGGCCACAACAACAGTCTAACCAAAACCTAGCTCCACTTCCTAGAAATAACCCTTCTCACCAAGCTCCATATAATCCCCAAACCCCACAAAACTATTTCCCATACAATGCCCGTGCCTGGGAGCCATCCAGAAGAAATAATTTTGCGCCTATTAGTGAGTCATACTCTAGCCTTTTCCTTAAAGCAACCTGTACCCCAAACCAGGAAAAACCTAGAATCTCCCTCCTACCAACATGGTGCTCGATTTGCTTACCACTCAGGAGTGGAAGGGCATGACATTGAATACTATTGGACTCTCAAAAGGGCGGTTAAAAATCTAATATAGCAAAAATGGATAGTGCTAAAAGATGAAGAGATCCCTAATATGACCAATAACCCATTGCCGGCTCACAATAACGGGCCAGTTATTGGGATGATTTGCGAAGATAAGCAGTTTGACCCCGCCTTGAAAGCCACCGTTGCCATCGCTGATAGTGAAAAGAAACCAAGGGCTGCTACAATGCAAGACAAGGGCGAGAAGAAGAATAAATTCACCCCTCAAAGTGCAGAAAAGACATTAAAAACCAAAATAGGGGCAGTACCCTCTAAAGATGCCATTCTTTATGTTCCTTGGGGTCACAGGAAAGAATAAATGACATTGAGTCCTCCAAAAAGGTTCGAGCTAAACAAGGGACCTAAGATGTATGTGCCCAAATGTACTTATGTGGCATGGGGGCCAGTAATGTCACCAAGGCTAAATGAGCCTGTGGTTGTTGGCCGTGCACCACATAAGCCCATGACAGACCCCACTGTCGTCCCATAGAATTATAACAAAGCGGTAGTGACATACAAGGGAAAAGAGGTCGTGGGGGAAGCAAATGAAACTAACCCAGCCCAGAAAGACCTCAACTTGGAGGATTTGAACAAAGCCAAAAAGAAGCGTTTTCGGCTCAAGAAGCCCATCAGTGCTGAAGAGGCCGAGGAATTCTTCCGAAAAATGAAAACTGCGAATTACGAGGTAATAGACCAACTCCGGAAGTCTCCCTCTCAGGTCTTACTCCCATCACTACTGGTAAGCTCAACTGAGTATCAGAATATGTTGATAAAGACCCTCAATGAAGCTTATGTTCCAATTGAAACCACTGTTGAACAACTGGAAAGGATGGCGGAAAGATTTTCGAAGTCAACTAGATTTCATTTAGCAAGAATGATTTTCCCACGGAAGGGGCTGCACACAACAAAGCCCTTCATTTGATAGTTAAGTGTGAGGGGTACTATGTGAAAAAAGTCATACTGGATGGTGGATCTGGAGTTGATATCTACACTCTCTCAACATTGCAAAGAATGAAGATTGGTATTTAGAGAATCAGGCCTAACAAAGTTTGTGTGCGTGCCTTTGATGGCATCAAGAGAGACACACTAGGTAAGATAGATTTGGTTTTGACTATCGGTCCTGTGAATTTCGAGGTAACATTTCAGGTCCTAGACATGGACAACTCTTATAATTTTCTGTTGGGAAGGCTGCACCTTCTACTCTCCACCAAATGGTGAAATTTGAATACAAAGATCAGGAGATTGTTGTCCATGGAGAGGACGAGCAATCAATTTATAGGGACCCATACATCCCATGTCTTGAAGCTAGGGAACGGAGCGAGCAAATAGTCTATCAAAATTTCGAGGTTGTGGTTGCAGATCAATGTGAAGAAGAAAGCCTGTGTCCTCAACCCTTTGTCTCAAATGCGTCAATTATGGTCGCTAATGAAATGATCAGGCATGGTTATAAGCCCGGGAAGGGGCTCGGGACGTCATTGCAAGGTATCACAGAACCTATCACTCTCGCTTCTAGCGAGAAGTTCTTCGGTGTGGGTTTTCACGCCACAGCAGTTGATGTGACATGGGCAAATGAGCGAAAGAGCAATGGTTGGGCTTTGCCTCAGCCAATCCCATATCTTTTCAAAACATTCATCAAGACCAAGTACACAGAAGAGGAAGATGATGCCTTGACATCCTAGGAAATTGAACAAATATATGGAGCCATGAGGCAAATATTGTATGAAAGTCACATAGTTGATCCAGGAGAAGGCTAGAGCACTACTGAGGTGAAATATATGGGGCCTAGTGCCAAGTTGCAAAACTGGAAGGCTACTCCATTCCTAATCAGGCGGAAATCTTGGTAGTCCAATCTTTCCACCTTTTCTACATCACGAGTTATTCCAGGGTGTAACTCACATGTTTCTTGTAGTTTATTGTCTTTAAAATTCCAATGTAAACCCTGCTATCTTCAAAATTCAATGAAAACAAACCAATATTTCATCGTTCATGTATCTCTTTCTTTATTCTTTCTAGTTTTTGTTACTTTTCCTTATTTGTTCTTTCAATTCTAATAATGCGGACTTAAATAACATGACATGCTTGTGGACTTCATGCCCAAATCCAAACAATGTCGCATTGTAAAATAATGAATCAAGAACCCGAACACAATGAAGATGAGGCTTTTAAGGAAATAAATCGAGAATTGGAACAATTTGAGCATAAGCCTAAGACAAATCTAAATGAAGCTGAGCCAGTTAATATGGGTAGTTCAGAAGAGGTTCAAGAAACCATGATAAACATTCACAAAGATGAAAGAACTAGCGATGCACTAATCCAACTTTTGTTTGAATTCAAAGATGTGTTTGCTTGGTCCTACAATGATATGCTAGGATTAAGTGTTGATCTAGTGGTGTACAAATCGCCAACTTACCCTGATTACCCCCTTTCAAGCAAAAACAGAGAAAATTCAAAACTTACATTATTTACAAGATCAAAGAAGAGGTCACCAAATAGTTAAAAGCGGGTGTGATCCGAGTGATCCAATACACCACATGGTTGGCTAATGTGGTCCGTGTGCCAAAGAATGACGGGAAAACCCGAGTGTGTGTTGACTATTAGGATGTAAACAAGACAAGTCCCAATGACAACTTTCCGTTGCCAAACATCCACATGCTTGTTGATAACTGTGCCAAACATGAGATACAGTCTTTCGTAGATTGTTATGATAGATATATCAGGTCTTGATGGATGAAGAAAATACAGAAAAGACAGCCTTCACCACACCCTAGGGCACCTATTATTATAGGGTCATGCCTTTTGGTTTGAAGAATGTCGGGGCAACGTACATGAGAGCTATGACTACCATCTTTCATGATAAGATGCACCAAGAAATCGAGTTGTATGTGGATGATGTGATCATTAAGTCCAGAATGCAGGACGACCATGTTCGGGATCTAAGAAAGTTCTTTGAGCGCCTGCATAGCGAATTTGGAGTTGACTGGGAAACTTTTGGGATTTATTGTCAGTCGGAGGGGCATCGAGCTAGATCCAACGAAGATAAAGTCTACTCGAGATTTTCCTCCTCAAGAACCAAGAAAGAGGTTATAAGCTTGTTGGGAAGGTTGAATTACATCAGTCGGCTCATTGCCTAGATGACTTCCACATGTGAATCCATATTCAAGTTCTTGAAGAAAGATGCATCAATTAAATCGACATATGAGTGTCAAGAATCCTTTGACAAAGTCAAAGAATATCTAGCGAATCCGCCAGTCTTGTTCCACCTGAACCTGTGAGGCCTTATTTTTTGTATTTGATGGTCTTGGATAACTCCTTCGAATGTGTCGTCAGGCAACATGATGTGACCAGGAAGAAAGAGAAGGCAATCTACTATTTGAGCAAGAAGTTCACTAGTTATGAAGCCAAATACACTTTATTGGAAAGGACTTGCTGCGACCTAACTTGGGTCGCTCAAGAGCTTAGAAATTAATTGTTTGCCTACACCACCTACCTCATCACCAGGTTGGATCCTTTAAAGTACATATTCAAGAAGCCGATGCCGAGAGGGAGGTTGGCAAAATGGCAAATCCTGCTCACCGTGTTCGACACAGTCTATGTCACCCGCACGCCAATGAAAGCTCAAGCTCTAGCAGATCACCTAGCTAAAAATCCTGTTAATGATGAATATCAGCCTTTGAGTACTTACTTTCCAGACGAGGAAGTAAATTCAGTTGAGGTAATTTCATAAGATGCCAATGCTTGGAAAATTTTCTTTGATGGAGTGGTGAACACAAAAGGTGTTGGGATTAGGGCAATATTGATTTCACTCACTGGTCAGCATTATCCAGCCACAGGCCGGCTTCGATTTTTCTGCACAAACAACACTGCCGAGTATGAAGCCAGCATTATGGGTATGAATATGACAATTGACCAAGATGTGGAAGATTAATCATGGGAGATTCAAATCTCATTATCCGACAAGCTCAGGGAGAATGGGAAACTCGAGATGTCAAGCTTATTCCATACATGCAGCATTGGAAGATCTTAGCAAGCGATTCAAATCCGTCGTGATTAGGTACGTTCCTCGGTGTTAAAATGAGTTACTCGATGCACTCGCTACCCATTGTAAATCCAAATCCAAGACAGGCATGGTTATTGCAATACGATTGAGGTGGAGCCAAATGTTCAGCCTTGGTACCATGATATCAAAAGGTTTTAAAAAAAAGGGAATATTCCGAGCAAGCCAGTGGAGACAAAAAGAGAATCATTAGAAGGCTTGCCGGTGGCTTCTTCATAAGCGGAGAAGTTTTGTACAAAAGGACTCCAGATTTGAAACTTTTGAGATTTGTGGATGCCCAAGAGGCCGAAAGAATCATGAATGAAGTACACGCAGGAGTATGCGGACCTCATATGGACGGATACATCCGTGCAATGAAAATCCTTCAAGTAGGGTATTACTGGATCACCATGGAAAAGCATTGCTTCAGCTTCATCCGAAAATGTCATCATTGTCAGGTACACAGTGACCTAATTCATGCACCACCCTCAGAATTTCATGATATGTCGGCACTATGGGCGTTAGTTTCTTGGGTATGGATGTCATTGGGCCAATCGAGCCGAAAGCTTCAAATAGGCACAAATTCATATTGGTTGCCATCAACTACTTCACAAAATGGGTTGAAGCAGTCACTCTCAAAGTTGTCACTATAAAAATAGTGGTAGACCTCGTGCACTCCAACATCATTTTCCGTTTTGGTATCCCTACAACTATCATTACGGACAATACTGCAAACCTGAATAGTAATGAGGGAGATATGCGAACAATTTAAGATCACACAACGGAATTCTACTCCTTATAGGCCCAAAGCTAATGTTGTCGTTGAAGCAGCAAACAAGAACATCAAGAAGATTCTTAGAAAGATGATCCAAAGTTCTAGACAATGGCATAAGAAGTTGCCATTTGCATTATTGGCATATCGCACAACTGTGCGCACAATGATTGGAGCAACACCCTCTCTATTGGTTTACAGCACTAAAGCCGTAATACCCGCAGAAGTTGAAATTTTATCTCTCTGAATCATCGTTAAAGCTGAGATTGAGAATAGTGAGTGGGTCAAAGCCCGTCTAGAACAGTTAACCCTGATTGATATAAAACGGATGGCCGCAGTTTGCCAAGGGCAGTTGTATCAACGAAGAATGGCCCGTGCCTATAACAAGAAAGTGAGGCCTAGGAACTTTGAAGTGAGGAAACTCATTTTGAGGTGTATTTCTCCCTCATTACAAAGAAGCAAAAGGAATGTTTGCTCAAAACTTGAAAGGTCGGTATATTATAAGAAAATTATTGCCAAAAGGGGCGTTGTACTTGGGAGACATTGAAGGAAATGATCCTGAAACAACTTTAAATGCAGTCACAGTCAAAAGGTATTACGTTTAATCCTTCTACAGCACTGATATTATATGTTAGGATGACGAAGGCTTTCATTTTTGCTACCCCAAACACTTCAACCCTTTGTAACCCTTTGAGCCGGTTAGCTTTCTTTGATTACCCTCTTTGGAACCCAGAAATGTTTGTAAAAAAATCAAATCAAAAATCAAAGATTAAAAAAAGAAGAATAAAATCAAAAGGAAAGTTCCCTCAACTACATTCGACTTGATTTCGAAAGGATATGTAGGCAACCTCTCTCTGGGGTTCAGTCACACCAAAACAAAAATCCAAATTTCCCCAAAAGTGAAACTGGGGAAGATGTTATAATGGTTCAGCGATGGTTTCACCCGAATGGATCCAAAGACAATCCAAATTCTTTTTACCCCAAATCCTTTTAAAGTCCTTCCGATCAATTGGTGAGAATGTTCAAGGATCGGAGAATACGGCTACTTGGATTCAATGCAATCAAAATGAGAGAGTCTTATTGGTGAAAACCCACATGGGCACCGTAAGGTGATGGTGAGCAGAGAAACTGAAAATGAGAGAGTCGTGTTAGTGAAAACTAGAAAAGATCACTATAAGGCGACGGAGAGAAGAGAAATGAGAGAGGTCAATTGGCAAAAACCCGCAAAGGGCGCCATTGATCAAGAAGAAGGAATTCGATACAACCATTGGAATGGAAAGAGTCCTAGAAATGTTTCTATGTTTTAAGACACGACTTATGATGGGTTTATGAGAAATCGGACGGTTGCGCCGATGGGGTATCCAGTCCAAGAAGCATATCATATTTATTGAAGTCTACATGCACTCCAGTTAATTCCTTCTTTCTTCACCCAAAAAAGACACTTCTTATTAAATTCATCATCCTATCATTTGTTTACTTTTCTTTGAATCCCTTTCGGCTTAATCCTTCTCCGAAACTAATACAAAGAAAGATGGCAAGATTGGTTTTACACGGTTCCTCTTAAAGCCAATTTCAAAGAAAAGTACCTAGCCCCAGCAGGTGCATCAAGTCGATCTTGACTGGACATGATGGCCAATGCTTCAAAGTTAAAATTTGGAAAATGAAAGAAATCCAAGGTCAAATGCCCATAAAAGCGAAATAAGATGAAAAGGCCAAAGCCCCACATAGGGTCTCCACTCCCTAGTTGATTTTATTTTAGACATAGAGTCTCCACTCTCTAGTCTGCTTTTCCAACATAGGGTCTCCACTCTTTAGATGATTTTATTTTAGACATAGGGTCTCTGCTCCCTAGTCTGCTTTTCTAACATAGGGTCTTCACTCCCTAGTTGAATTTACTTTAGACCTAGGGTCTCCACTCCCTAGTTTGTTTTTCAAACATACGGTCTCCACTCCCTAGTTGAATTTATGTTAGACATACGGTCTACACTCCCTAGTCTGCTTTTCCAACACATGGTATCCACTCCATAGTTGAAGTTATTTTAGACATAGGGTCTCAACTCCCTACTCACTTTTCCAACATAACATCTCCACTCCCTATTTGAATTTATTTTAGACATAGGGTCTCCCTAACTAGTCGCTTTTCAAACATAGGGTCTCTACTCCCTAGTTAATTTAATTCTAGACATAGGGTCTCCACTCCCTAGTCTGGTTTTCCAACATAAGGTCTCCACTCCCTAGTTGAATTTATTTTAGACATAGGGTCTCCACTCTCTTGTCGTGTTTCCAACATAGGGTCTCTACTCCCTAGTAGGTTTTATGTTAGACAAAGGGTCTCCCGTCCCTAGTCTGCTTTTCCAACATAAGGTCTCCACTCCCTAGTCGTGTTTCCAACATAGGGCCTCTACTCCCTAGTTCATTTTATTTTATACATAGGGACTCCACTCCCTAGTTTGCTTTTCCAACATAGGGTCTCCACTCCCTAGTTGAATTTATTTTAGACATAGGGTCTCCATTCCCTTGTCGCGTGTTCAACATAAGGTCTCCACTCCCAAGTTGATTTTATTTTAGACATAGGGTCTATACTCCCTAGTTTGCTTTTCCAACATAGGGTCTACTCCCTAGTTGAATTTACTTTAGACATATGGTCTACACTCCCTAGTTTGTTTTTCCAACATACGGTCTCCTCTCCCTAGTTGAATTTATTTTAGAAATAGGGTCTCCACTCCCTGGTCTGCTTTTCCAACATAGGGTCTCCACTCCCTAGTTGAAGTTATTTTAGACATAGGGTCTCCACTCCCAAGTTGAAGTTATTTTAGACGTAGGGTCTCCACTCCCTAGTCACTTTTGCAACATAGGGTCTCCAATCCGCAGTTGAATTTATTTTAGACATAGGGTCTCCACTCCCTAGTTACTTTTCAAACATAGGGTCTCTACTCCCTAGTTGAATTTATTTTAGACATAGGGTCTCCACTTTTCCAACATAGGGTCTCCACTCCCTAGTTGAAGTTATTTTATGCATAAGGTCTCCACTCCCTAGTCACTTTTCCAAAATAGGGTCTTCACTCCCTAGTCACTTTTCCAACATAGGGTCTTCACTCCCTAGTTGAATTTATTTTAAACATAGGGTCTCCACTCCTAAGTCACTTTTCCAACATAGGGTCTCCACTCCCTAGTTGAATTTATTTTAGACATAGAGTCTCCGCTCCCAAGTTTGATTTGCAGCATAGGGTATCCACTCCCTAGTTGAAGTTAGTTTAGACATAGGGTCTCCACTCCCTAATCTCTTTTCCTACATAGGGTCTCCACTCCCTAGTTGAATTTATTTTAGACATAGGGTCTCCACTCCCTGGTATACTTTTCCAACATAGGGTCTCCACTCCCTAGTCGCATTTCCAACATAGGGTCTCTGCTCCCTAGTTGATTTTGTTTTAGGAATAGGATCTCCACCCCCTAGTATTCTTTTCAAACATATGGTCTCCACTCCCTAGTTGAATTTATTTTAGACATAGGGTCTCAGCTCCCTAGTCGTGTTTCCAACATAGGGTCTCCACTGCCTAGTTGGTTTTATTTTAGACATAGTGTCTCCACTCCCTAGTCTGCTTTTCAAACATAGGGCCTCCACTCCCTAGTTGAATTTATTTTAGACATTGGTTCTCCACTCTCGATTCACGTTTCCAACATAGGGTCTCCACTCCCTAGTTCATTTTATTTTTGACATAGGGTCTCCACTCCCTGGTTCATTTTATTTTAGACATAGGGTCTCCACTCCCTAGTCTGCTTTTCCAACATAGGGTCTTTACTCCCTAGTTGAATTTACTATAGACATAGGTTTTCCACTCTCTAGTTTGTTTTTCCAACATACAGTCTCCACTCCCTAGTTGAATTTATTTTAGACATAGGGTCTCCACCCCCTAGTCTACTTTTCCAAAATAGGGCCTCCACTCCCTACTTGAAGTTTTTTTAGACGTAGGGTCTCCACTCCCTAGTCACTTTTCCAATGTAGGGTCTCCAATCCGCAGTTGAATTTATTTTAGACATAGGGTCTCCACTCCCTAGTTACTTTTCAAACATAGGGTCTCTACTCCCTAGTTGAATTTATTTTAGACATAGGGTCTCCACTTTTCCAACATAGGGTCTTCACTCCCTAGTTGAATTTATTTTAGACATAGGGTCTCCACTCCCTAGTCACTTTTCCAACATAGGGTCTCCACTCGCTAGTTGAATTTATTTTAGACATAGGGTCTTCACTCCTAAGTCTGATTTCCAGCATAGGGTATCCACTCCCTAGTTGAAGTTAGTTTAGACATAGGTTCTCCACTCCCTACTCTCTTTTCCAACATAGGGTCTCCACTCCTTAGTTGAATTTACTTTAGACATAGGGTCTCCATTACCTTGTATACTTTTCCAACATCGGGTCTCCACTCCCTAGTCACTTTTCCAACATAGGGTCTTTACTCCCTAGTTGATTTTTATTTTAGACATAGGGTCTCCACCCCCTAGTCTTCTTTTCAAACATAGGGTCTCCACTAACTAGTTTAATTTTTTCTAGACATAGGGTCTCCACTCCCTAGTCATGTTTCCAACATAGGGTCTCTACTCCCTAGTTGGTTTAATTTTAGACATAGGGTCTCCACTCCCTAGTCTGCTTTTCAAACCTAAGGTCTCCACTCCCTAGTTGAATTTATTTTAGACATAGGGTCTCCACTCCTTAGTCACGCTTCCAACATAGGGTCTCCACTCGCTAGTCACGTTTCCAACATAGGGTCTCCACTCCCTAGTTCATTTTATTTCAGACATAGGGTCTCCACTCCCTAGTCTACTTTTCCAACATAGGGGGTCTCCACTCCCTAGTCTGCTTTTCAAACCTAAGGTCTCCACTCCCTAGTTGAATTTATTTTAGACATAGGGTCTCCACTCCTTAGTCACGCTTCCAACATAGGGTCTCCACTCGCTAGTCACGTTTCCAACATAGGGTCTCCACTCGCTAGTCACGTTTCCAACATAGGGTCTCCACTCGCTAGTCACGTTTCCAACATAGGGTCTCCACTCGCTAGTCACGTTTCCAACATAGGGTCTCCACTCGCTAGTCACGTTTCCAACATAGGGTCTCCACTCCCTAGTCTACTTTTCCAACATAGGGGGCCTCCACTCCCTAGTCTGCTTTTCAAACCTAAGGTCTCCACTCCCTAGTTGAATTTATTTTAGACATAGGGTCTCCACTCCTTAGTCACGCTTCCAACATAGGGACTCCACTCGCTAGTCACGTTTCCAACATAGGGTCTCCACTCCCTAGTTCATTTTATTTTAGACATAGGGTCTCCACTCCCTAGTCTACTTTTCCAACATAGGGACTCCACTCCTTAGTAGAATTTATTTTAGACATAGAGTCTCCACTCCTTTGTCTGCTTTTCCAACATAGGGTCTCCACTCCCTAGTTGAAGTTATTTTAGACGTAGGGTCTCCATTCCCTAGTCACTTTTCCAACATAGGTTCTCCATTCCCTAGTCTAACTTATTTTGTACATAGAGCCTCCACTCCCTAGTAACTTTTCCAACATAGGGTCTCCACTCCCTAGTTAAAGTTTTTTAGACATCGAAGCACTCGCTTCAGCAGGGCATATCGAAGACTCATCATGGCATAATTCAAGCAACATGCAAATTAACGACACACATGGAAAGGAGGGAAACTCCTGATTGAACGCGATGAGGACCGATGGAGTCTGCAAGAATAGTGCAAATCCATACCGAGTCATTACACAGCTGTACCAATAGCTTTTACTCATCATTATTAGACATGTACTATCATTATTATACATGTACCATGTTGGCGCTCTCCCATCCAATATAAAGGGGACGCTTATCGTTTTGTAAAGACACAACATATTGATTATAACACAACATAGTGAATAATAGATAACAATCTCTGCTCTCTTTGCTTAAAAAAATTGTTCTACACATTTATTGCTTATTCTTCCATTCATTGTTCATTTATTGGTCTTCATATATTGCTCATTATTAACCGAAAAAGGCCATCTTTGAGGCCTTCACTATCATTGTTTCTTCATCAATAGCTCACTACCAATTTCCCTAAATAGGCCTCGAAGTTTCTGTTCCAGCCAGTTCGAGGCTCGGTTTTGTGATTGTTTCGGTTTGTATTGCTTATTTTCTTACTTAGCATCTATTTCCTAAGAACTAGTATTAAAATAGATCATGTATTTTTAAAACCACAAAACCAAATATAATTGTCATTACCATTTTCAATGTAAACAGTTTGGCACCCACCGTGGGGCTAAAAATAATAATGAATGTTTTGGTGCTAGTTTTCTTAAAACACAAGTTATTCTTCAGACTTTTTCTTGTCCAAGAACCTTTGGTTTTTGGTCAAATTTATAACGCAACAAATGCACGTGAAGACGGTATTGGTCTTCATGGAGAGAACAGTGCAAATACCGGTGTACCACCACAAAACCCATTGGCGGCACCAGCATAAATCCCAATCGATGGGAGCTCACGCAACGCTGTACATGCCGATGTAATCTCCCGTACCGATGAAACTGTGCAGGGGGAAGAAGGATACATTAAACTTCAAGTCATTTGAGATGTTGCAAGAATAACAAGTGGATATTGGTCAGCTACAAAGTCAACAAAAAACTCCAAGCAGAGTAGTACCAGAAATGACTCCTCGAGTCGAGCAGGCACCAAAGGGATCGAGTAACAACGGGTCAACAGCAGAGTCCCCTATTATGAAGATACTCGAGGACCTCACCAAAAGCATTGAATCAGGAGAAAAGAAGATAGAGGATAACGATAAAAAGGTAGAGACGTATAACTCTAGGGTCGATCCGATCCCTGGCGCACCTCCGATCCTAAAGGGTGTAGATTCAAAGAAGTTCATACAAAAACCATTCCCACCAAATGCGGCTCCGAAGACCATTCTGAAGAAATATAGAATGCCCGATGTCTCAAAGTATAACGAGACCACAGACCCCTATGAGCACGTTACTGCTTATACTTGTGTTGTAAAAGGGAATGACTTAAGGATGACGAGATTGAATCCTTCTTGCTGAAGAAATCTGGAGAGACACTATCGAAGGGGGCCATGATGTGGTATCACAACCTATCCCCGAACATTATAGATTTATTTTCCATATTGACAGTCTCTTTTGTAAGGGTGCATGCCAGTGCCATCAAGGTCGCCACCAGAAAGTCCAATGTCTTCAAAATCAAGAAGAGAGAAAGCGAGATGCTAATAGAATTTGCATCTCGCTTTCAGATGGTTCGAATGGATTTACCACAGGTCTCCCATGACTAGGAAATGCAGGATTTCACCCAGGGATTGAACGAATAAAGCTTGATATCTTTGAAGTATCTAAAGAAAATTTTAATTGAATGTCCCGCAGTGACTTGGGAGAATGTGCACAACAGGTATCAATCGAAGATCAGTGTCGAAGATGACCAATTAGGAGCCTCCTCGGGCTCAGTATATCCTAGCAGGCACTTAACAAAGAAACAAAGGTTTATGAAAAGGGACGAGAGACCAAACAAGGAACGATACCAATCGTATATAGAAGATCGAAGAAACGCCCCGAAGTGTAATGTACCTCTAGGCAATCGAGGGATAGATCGAGGTAAAATTTCTTGGGACTCATGAGTGAAGCCGAGTTTGATAAGCACACTAGGCCTGTAGAGGCACCCTGGCTATCCGAGTACAATTTCAATGTCGATGTCTCATCGTATCAGCCATAGGTAAAATGAAAGATACCAGGTGGCCAAAACCCATACTGCCAGACCCTTAATAGAGGAACCCTTACTTGGTATGCAAATATCATGGCACTCACTAATGAAGGGAATCTTCGAGAGTTCCTCAGCAACCGAGCTAAAAACTGATTTCGCGATAGAGAGGCGAACATGAAGAATGAACTCGAAGAACCACAACATATCATCCATATGATCATTGGAGGGGTCGATGACCCACAAGGAACCATTGTCAAGAGGACAAAAATATCCATCGCCAGGGAAAACCGGACTCGAAGTTACATCCCGGAGGATGCTCTCACAATCAGGGAAGCGGAAATCGAGACCTTGTCTCAGCCTCATAATGATTCACTGAAAATTTCTTTTCTTATGGATAAATTTCAAATTAAACGTGTGCTCATGGATACAGGTAACGCGACCAACATAATACCGTCGAGAGTTGTAGAGTAGCTCACACTACTTGACCAGATCGTACCCGCCTCTCGGGTCCTTAATGAATTCAACATGGCGAGTGAGACAACAAAAGGGGTGACCATCCTTTCGGTCAATGTGACTGGTACAATCCAAGATACCAAATTTCATCTCATCGAAGGTGACATGAGATACAATGGCTTACTTGGAAGGTCGTGGATATATATTATGGGTCAGTGCCAACAACACTCCATCAAATGATGAAATTCCCAACCAAGGATTGAGTAAAAGCAATGTATGGGTAGCAGCATGCAGCAAGAGAGATGTTCGCGGTGCACGACATGGCATCAGCATCGATGCCCCCTGCATCAAAAAAAATCAAAGGACAAGCAAATAGCCGAGTAAAAACCACAATCGATATTCTCGACTACATCCGAATAAGGGAATAAAGGTCCGTACAACATCCTTAGAGCAAGCAATTAAAACGTATTGGGACTTGAACCCCGTCATTGCTAAGGTACAACCCTCTTCCTTTTCATTTAGGTTTTATCCTAACTTATTGATGGTATTCGATTGAAAGGAATCAAACCACTCTCCAACTCGAGGACCTTGGGTTTTAAAGCATGCATTGCACTCTTTTTCCCTTAGACCGTGTTTTATCCCAAACAAGTTTTACCGGTGTGATTTTTAACGAGGCTACATCCATATGTTACCTAAGGAAAACTCGTGAAGTATTAAAGTATTCTCTTCGACCAACCTTAAATATTGGGGGGCATCATTTCGGGAAGTCGCCTCTCGGAAGAAATAAAACTAATGCCTAGTAGGACATCGATAGGAAAATATTGTATTGGGCCAAACGGTAAAATGAACCTTGTCCATGTAGAATAATCAAGCCTCCAAAGGCAAAAAAACATGTATGCATATATCAAGTAATTTAGAAAGCCTCATTACTTATCAACACTTTGTACCTCGAAGAAATTCACAATTGTCATGAAAAACGGCCTAAGAGGCAAAAACTCTAGAACACCCAGGGATTTTCATCAACAGTCAGCTCATCGAGCGATTGAAGACTCGAATTCGTAAGACCTTGATCAGGTAACTTCGAGCTCGTAAGCCCTTAGTGAGGCAAAATTAAATCTGTAAGACCTAAACAAGGCATGCTCAAATAATTAATACCTTAAAAAGGCATAACCCCGACATTAAGGCCAAGGCATATATTTGAACTTGTAAAACCCCTAAAAAGGCATACCCTCAATATAGATGCCAAGTTCATAGCACACGGAGACTAAAGGGTAGGTCTAAACATATAGAATACGGCCGAACTCAAAGGCTAAAGCCAAATTAACCCGGCTCAGATATGTCTGGCTATCGCCATAAAACTAAAGGCCTCCAAATACTTAGAAAATACTTCAAAAAAATCTGTTAATCAGGCTAGCCTTGGCATAAGCAAATGAGCTTCGATAATATCAGCTTCAAACATTAAAAAAGGGCTTAGAAAACAATCAGCCTTCGATGAAAAGGTTTTGAAAACTTATCCTTTGAGCAAACCTCCAGAGGTACTCAGTTATCGTTATATATTGACTCATAATCGAGGTTCTCATTTGAGCCATCGAAAAGTCGAACGAACACAAAACATGCCAAATCCTAGTCAAAACTTTAAAAGTCTTTAGCCAAAATGAAACTATATCCATATTGAAGGTCGCATCGACCCAATCTAAATAGAGCCTAAGGGCCAATACGTAAGAGCCTAAGGGCCAGCCTAAAGAGCCTAAGGGCGAATGCATAAGAGCCTAAGGGCTGATGCGTAAGAGCCTAAGAGCAAGCCCAAAGAGCCTGAGGGTCAATATTTTTAAAACCTAAGCGACAACAAGCCTGAGTCAAAACTTGATTTGAGGACCAGTCCCTAAACGGTCAACTATTATCAATTGTTCATCGAACACAACCTAAGGGTACTTATCTAAAATTCCAATGTATTAGACTAATTGTCAACAGGCATCAAAGCTCAAAACATAAACAAAGACACAAGCAAGTGGGAATTTACATAAAGGGAAAACGAAAGGGTTCCTTTTTTAATTATAAACAATGGTACAAAGATGCATTTACAAAGCTCCCAGGGGGAGCCCGATGCAAAGAAAAAGAAATAAAAAACCTAATCTACCGTCGGGATCGCTTGGACAGACGGAGCTCCCTCAGAAGTTGTGCCTTCAACAGCTTGGCACTCGACCCCTAGAGCATCAACGACTTATTTCCCCTTAGGGACTTCACCGTCATCAGCCGCTGGTCGAACCATTGGAAGAACAATCATCGGAAGAAAGTAGAGCTGCCAATTCTTCTTCTGGGGCCTTCACCCTCTTGATCTCAGCAGAAAAATTGATGCCCTCCGCATGCACATCCTCGAGAGCCTCTCTCCAAGATCTTAATCGAGCATGCTCCTAGGCTCGGGTCAGCTCCAACTTGGCCTCTTTGGATACCTTCCTAGCCTGAGCATTTGCAGTAACACCATCTTCTCAATATGAGGATATGAGCGCATCGACTTCGGATTTATCTACAGTCAACTCAACAATTGATTTAGCATGAAGATATTTGTACTTACGCCTTTCTCCCTCTTCTCTTGGAGTTGATTCTCAACCGAGATCAGTTTCTCTCAAAGAGCTCCTTTGTCGAAGGCACTTCATCCATGCAATGCTTCAGCCCAAGGATTTCAGTATCTCTGATTCTAAGCTCCTCTCGCATTAGATCATCTTTTTGCTTAATCTGAAAGAACCAAACTAAGGTATTCAACGCTTAATTACCTGAAGCATAGAAGTAAGCCCATGAAGGTAGTATTACCTGCTCATAGAGAACGGTCCGCTCTCGAGATATCATTTCTAAATATGCTCGAAGGTCACCTAGCTCCCCCTCCTTTTAGGCATAAAGGGCCTTGAGCTCGTTTAATTCAAAAGCGAGCTTCCTAAATTAATCCTCGCAACGAGCCAACTCAGCTTGTGACTTGGAAAAATCCTATTTGGAGAGTATCAAGGCCTAAAAACACAAAGGAAGGGATTCAGAAAAGCAAGAATCGAAACTCAAAATACAATGGTCAAGTCAATATTACCTGCTTTTGAAGCTTCTCAGCTTCTTCAAAGATCAATGAGGCGTCGATATCAGGGCCTTCCTCAACCCCAACAAAATATCTTTCAAACATATTATTCTCTTCGGGAGATTCCCCCACGATGGGAGTTTTCATATATTGGGCATCCCGTATTTGCCCAGGAGATAATGATGGGTCCGGTAGAGGCTCATTTGCATTGATCACCTCGACTGGTTTGACGGGGGCCCTATCCACCCTTCAAGGGTCTTCATTATTAGTTTCACCAAATTCATCAACTAAGTGACCCTCGGCACCAGATATGTTTTCACCATCGGTCGGCCCGGGGACTTTATCCAAGCTCCCCTCAATAATTCCCTCGGCTCGGTTCGGGACCACCTTCACGGCCTGCGTTCCAGCAATCTCTGGCTCAGCCACCTTTGGGTTAGTAAATTTCGAGGCAATGACACTTCTTCTCCCCCTAGGTGCCAGTAGGCAGTCATCATTCACTTCACACTCGGCAAAAGACCTTAGGCCGCTTCCCGAGTTGTGACCACTTAATTGGCCTCGGGCTTTTGAACTTTAGCCTTTTTTGGCTTCGGGGACCCAGCTGGTGATTTCTTCTTTCTCTTTTTCTCCTTAGCAGGCTTTGAGGTATCTGCTTCCCTGAGCGGGGGTTCCCCTCATCAAAATGGACTCTCCAAGGCTTGCATAGGCACAAAGGATGAGAATACTATCAAAAGATATCTTTTCTAAGGAGCTCAAGTATGGCAGAAATAGAAACCCACCATGGTTTTTGGCCTCCTAATAGGTCTTAGCCAGATCATGCCACACATGCTTAGTATATGGGCAGGTTGAATCGAGTCGTCAGACCCAGCCTGGAAGATCTTTGACATCACCGGGGTACCACTCGACAGTTGTATCATCAAAGATAGTTAATCCAAAGTCAAGAAATTATATCCGATTAGCAAAACATGTTTACTTATGATTCATATTCCATTCCTCGGGGAATGACATTCTCTCAGTGGGGATCAGGTCCGAGGTCCTGACTGTGGCTCATCCACCCTCAGTCCTTGTCTTCGTTGATGCTAGAAAAAAAGACTTTGGGGATCGACATTTTAAATTAATTAGGTCGCCTTAATAAAGTCGGGAGCTATACAGTCTGATCAAATGATCAACGGTAATAATCGTCCCCTCGACCATGTTTGAAAAATACCTAATCAGATAAACGATGTGCCAAAGTGATGGATAGATTTTTTCGAGCGTCACCCGATATTGTATGCACAAATTGAGGATCATTGGGTCTATCGATGGCGAAGAGGCTCCTGACGGGCCTAAAGTGAAAGGGTATGTGTATATACCGAGGAAACCGGCTTTGTGCTTGGTTCTATCTTCTCTGCGTGAAGGAATATCTACTTCCACCGTCTCCCCCTAGCGGCAGTCGACTTTCACTTAATCAGTTTCAGTTACTAAGATGATATATCGAGATATGGGTTCTGTTGGCCCAAGTTTAGGTGACGTTTTGAAGAATGACAAATGAACTGAGTAATGGACCAGGTCCATCATGTGAGGCACAGTGGTTATGAACCTATACATGTGAGATAAACATAAAGGAGATAAGTCTCAGTGATCAAGCAGCAATATCTCCTGAACTGATCGAAAAGGTTGCATATTGGATGAGGAGAGAAAGTCTCCTTATGAGAAGAGGACACAATCTGGATAAATGATAGGGTTTGAGTTTGTGTTGTTGAAGGACTAACTTCAATGGAAGATCAACAATTGAGTCTCAATCAAACTCTAATTAATAAATCATTAAATAACAGTGATTGTTCTCTTTTACAGGTATTGCACAAACGCAGAAGTTAAACTAAATTGAGAGCAAAAGAGCGAGACAATTTTGCAAGCAATTTATGTGAGATTCAAGTGTGCATTCCTGAAGCTACTTGGACAAGATAGAAGAACCAATTTCATTGTGTCTTTCTTTTATTCTAGTTCAATTGTATTAGGTGATTTAAACTTTTACCTTTCAGCTTTCATAGAAGCAATTGTATTAGGTACTTTGAGTATTCAAGTTAGAGTTAACTTGAAGTTGTCGCAACAGTTGAGGTTGTGTGCCACAACCCGATTAGATTTTAATCCTTAGGTTTACAAGAGTTTTGTAAATGTTGTTTTGGCTCAGTGATTTTAGTGAAATTTTAGGAAAATCCTATTGAGTAGTAGGTCGTGGTCTTTTCACCTTTTGAGCCAGGTGTTTTCCACGTAAAATCTATGTATTCTTTATCTTATGTACTTTTAATTCCGCAAACAATAGTAGAAAGTACACCTAGAATAACCTAGAGTGAAAATTGGGTACCATAAAAATCACTCCCCTCTTGTGTGGTATTAATGTTTAGAACATCAATTGGTATTAAAGCAGGTTATCCTTGAAGAGGCTAACACCTTAGGAAAAGATCAACATAAGTGCACCACCTGGGAACTGGGAAGGGCAATCCACTGCTAGGCCTCCACTCTTCAATGGACAATACTATTCTTGGTGGAAGAACAGGATGAGGGATCACATCATTGGAGAACACTATGAACTCTAGGACATAGTTATTGATGGTCCCCTAGCAACTACAAAGAAGAATGCTGAAGGAGTGGACGTGCCAAAGACAAGGGCTGGTTGCACTGCTGAACACCTGAGGAAGTGGGAGAAAAATGCTAAAGCCTAGAAATGGCTTGTGTGTGGACTAGGTCCTGATGAGTACAGCATGACCCAAAGTTGTGGCTCATGAAAGAACACCTCAAGTGAAGAGGTCCAGAAGAACACTGTTGTATTCTCAATATGAGAATTTTACTATGAAGGAAGGAGAAACAATTCAAGAGATGTATACTAGGTTCACTACACTAACAAATGAACTTAAATCTCTTGGAATGATTATTCTTGAAGAAGAAAAGGTTGAGAAAATCTTGACCCCAGTCTCATGGGAAAGCAAAATCATTGTTATTCAGGAATCAAAGAATATTGCTACCCTCAAGCTAGATGAACTAATTGGAAACCTCACTGCATATGAATTGAGAAGGCAAACCAGAAATATGGATACACCCAAGAAGGAAAGAAGTTTGGCTCTTAGAATTGCTGAAGGTTCAGATCTAGAGGATGATGAAATTTCTATGATCATAAGAGATTTCAAAAAGTAACTTATGAGAGGAAAGGGTTCTTCAAGAGGTACAACCTTCAACAAACTAAGGGCTCCTCAGAAACGGACCAATTAGGGTTGCTACAAGTGTAGCAAGACTGATCACATGATCAAGAACTGCCCTCAATGGGAAATTGAGTGGAAGAAAGAAAGGGATGAACGAAGGAAGAGGAAGAAGGAATAGGTTCAACCAAAAGGAACAAAGGCTATGGTTGCTGCCTAGGGAGAAAAATCAGATGAGGACTCAGAGGATGAAGCTAAACAAGAACAGGCTCTTGTGACCATCGGAGACTCAAATGATGATCAAGAGGTAAGTATTCTGCATCTCAAACACAAAATTAAATTTTTGTCTAAAGAAAGACTGGCTGAGATATTACTAGATTTCATTGATGAGTCTGAGATAATTAACAATGAGAATGAAGAAATGTCTCGGGAATGTGTGATCCTGAAAGCAAAATGCAAAAGCTTAGAGTCAAGGGCTAATGAGTGTGATACCAAAAATGTTGAGTTGAAGAATCGGGTTCTTGAACTTGACACCAGTGTCGTAGAACTTCGGTCTGAAAACTTAGAATTGAAACTAGGAACCGGAAAGAAGAAATTTGATCACACATATCTCACTCTAGAGGAAAATATAGTAAAAATGAAGGATGAATTGTATAAAAAGGATTAACTGATTAAAGTCCTTGAAGAAGATCTAGGAAAAGTGAAACATGAACTAGACAGAACTTGCAAATAGAACAAGGCCTCGGATGCACTCTCTTGGTTGCAAGAATATCATAGTAGCAACAAAAGAGGACTTGGCTGTGGGACTCAAGCACCAAAGTGGGACCCTAAAAGCAAGTACCTCACACTTCCTGAGAATAAAATAAGCACACACTGTGGCAATATTGGCCATTACAAAAATGAATGTAATGCAAAAGTAAAGGCCCGTCAAAACAAGAAAGCCTTTGTTCAAGAGAAAAGTAAGTTGCCTGGGTGAGCAAGAAGGAATTTGATTCATCCTTTTGCCTATAGAAAAGGACCCAAACTAGTTTTGGTTCCTAAGACTAACCCCTAATTTCTTTTATAGGTCCAAGTGAAAGGAAGCAGCCAAATATGGTATATGAATAGTGGTTGCTCAAAACATATTACTAGGAGCAAGGACTAGTTCCTTTCACTTGAGAACTTAAAAGGAGGTAATGTCTCCTTTGGTAATTAAAAGAAAGGTAAGATCCTTGGGCTTGGAAAGGTAGGTAAGACAGATTCTCATTCCATAGAGAATGTCTACTTGATAGATTGCTTGAAATATAGCCTAATAAGTGTGTCACAACTGTGTGATAGAGTTAATCTGGTAGCTTTCACCTCTAGCAAATGCTTTGTGATTAACCTTACCACTGACAAGATTGTTTTGCAGGGAAAAAGAGTTAACAATATTTACATTGTAGATTTGTCCACTATGTCAGAAAATGAACTCACTTGCCTAAGTGTGTTGGTTAATGATCCCCTCCTGTGGCACAAAAGACTTGGTCATGCCAGTCTGAATGAGCTAAACAAATTAGTCTCCAAGGACTTGGTGATAGGGTTACCCAACATCAAGTTCAAGGAAGATAAAGTTTGTGAGGTATGTGCAAGGGGGAAGCAGGTGAGATCATCCTTCAAAACCAAGAAAATGGTAAGCATGTCCAAGTCATTGGAACTGGTTCATATAGATCTTTGTGGTCTAATGATAACCATGTGAAGAGTGGAAAGAAATAGGTAATGGTACTTGTTGATGATTATTTTAGATTTACCTGGGTACTATTTCTAACATCTAAAGATGAAGCATTTGATATGTTTACTACTTTTGTTAGAAAAACTCAAAAACAGTTAGGAAATCAACTTGCATCCATTAGGTCTGATCATGGAACAGAATTTGAAAATGCAAAGTTTGCTAAATTCTGTAATGAAAATGGTATAGATCATAACATCTCTGGCCTAGGACTCCCCAGCAAAATGGAGTAGTTGAAAGAAAGAACAGAACCCTTGAGAACATGGCTAGGACCATGCTACTTTCTAGTAAATTACCTCACAGCTTCTGGGCAGAGGCTGTAAACACTGCATGTTACATAATCAATACATGCATGACTAGACCTCTTGTAGACAAGACTCCCTATGAGTTACTTAAAGGGAGAAAACCAAATATATCCCATCTTAGGGCATTTGGTTGTACGTGTTATGTGCACAGTAATGGAAAAGACTCCCTAGGTAAGTTTGTTCCCAGAAGTGATGAGGGAGTATTCTTGGGATATTCTTCACATAGCAAAGCATATAAAGTGTTTAACAGAAGAACTTTGTGTGTAGAAAAAAGTGTGCATGTAGTATTTGATGAAACTAACATTCTTAGAGACAGTAACATGAAGATGAAGCCATTGGATTGGTAAAGGACTTGACTGAAGCCTCAACTCAGGTCAAAGTGGCACCAACAGAAGGAACAAGTGATGGAACAGGTTCTTCCATACAGGGCAACTGACAGGGAGAACTAATCAAAGAGGAATTGAAATAAATCCCTTAAAGGAACTTGTTCATGACCTTGTTCCTCAGCAACAGAACATGGGAGAAACAACTAGCAGAAACCAGTTGGTTGTGAAACCTCACAAGTATCAAAGTTTTCATCCTATTGAGAATATTATCACTGATCCAACATCTGGAGTTAAAACTAGATTGCAATTAAAGATTATGTGTGTTGTTGATGCTTTTCTATCTCTTATTGAACCTAAAAATGTTGTTGAGGCTTTGTAGGATGCAGATTGGGTGAATGCAATGCAGGATGAACTCAACCAGTTTGAAAGAAGTCATGTTTGGCATCTAGTTCCAAGACCCAAGGATAGATCAGTCATTGGTACAAAATGGGTCTTCAGAAACAAACTTGATGAAGATGGAACAGTTACAAGAAACAAAGCAAGGCTGGTGGTTCAAGGTTATAGCCAAGAGGATGGCGTAGACTATGATGAGACTTTTTCTCCAGTTGCAAGACTAGAGGCAATCAGACTTCTCATAGCCTTTGCAGCACACATGGAATTCACTCTTCATCAAATGGATATTAAAAGTGCCTTCTTGAATGGCTACCTGAAAGAAGAAGTGTTTGTAAAACACCCTCCAGGGTTTGAAAGCAAGGAATGTCCTGAGCATGTGTACACATTAGAAAAGGCTCTCTATGGACTCAAGTAGGCCCCAAGAGCATGGTATGAAAGATTGTCCAAATTTCTGCTGGAGCATGGGTACAAAAGAGGTAAAATTGACAGTACCATATTCTTAAGAGAAAAAGGTAAAGATCTCCTTGTTGTGCAAATATGTGTTGATGACATAATATTTGAGGCCACCACTAATAAGCTAAGTAAGGACTTTGCAAAATTAATGGGGAGTGAGTTTGAAATGAGCATGATGGGTGAGCTTAACTTCTTCTTAAGGTTGCAGATCAAACAAATTCCAAATGGAACCATGATCCATCAGCAGAAGTATACGAAATAGCTAATCGAAAAGTTTTAAAAGGAGGAATCTAAAGAAATGGACACACCCATTGCAATTGCCACTAAATTAGATGGTGATGAACCTGGTTCATCAATTGATCAAAAGTTGTATAGGGGTATGATTAGTTCACTTTTATATCTTACTGCTAGTAGACCTGACATTGTTTTCTGTGTAGGTATTTGTGCTCGTTTTTAGGAAAATCCAAAAGAGTCTCACTTGACAGCTTTCAAGAAGATACTAAGATATCTGAAAGGCACCACTGATATGTTTATTTGGTATCCCAAAAGTAGCAATTTCAATTTAGTAGGATATGCTGATGCTGATTGTACAGGTTTTCTAGTGGATAGAAAGAGTACCTCAGGTATGCCACACTTCCTTGGTTCATGTCTTGTGTCATGGGCTACCAAAAAGCAAAATTCAGTGGCTCTATCTACTGCTGAAGCTGAGTATATTGTTGTTGCTTCTTGTTGTGCTCAATCACTATGGATCAAACAACAGTTGGTATATTTTGGAATTGAAGTGGGATGTATTCAAATTTTCTGTGATAACGCTAGTGCTATAAGTATGACAAAGAACCCTGTTCATCATAAGAGGACTAAGCAAATAGATGTTAGACACCACTTCTTAAGTCATAACTATGAGAAAGGATTGATTTCAATAAAATTCTGTGCTACTGATAAACAAATAGCTGATATTTTCACTAAAGCACTGAGTAGAGAAAACTTTGAGAAGAATATGTTAGAGATATGGATGATTAAGATCACCTAATAGGTCTAGTTAAGAATGCACAATGAAGAAAAATGAAAAAAATTATAAAAAAAGATTGGTTAGGAGTTCTAACATTGTAAATATCTAGACCAATTCTTACTCAGTTTCATACTTTAACTAGTATATCCTGTGACATATGTATATATATGACTCATTGATCTCTTACAAAGTTTTCTATTATGGCATTTAAGGCATGTCTAAGAAAATTCTATCTGAAGAACCTGGTTCATCAGTATCTGTTCATATGAAAGCTTAGGTATGTTTACTATACTCTGCACAATTAGAAAGAACAATTATCCAATCATGAGCAGAAGTCCTACATTCATCCAATTCCTAGAAATTCTATCCATTGAGCATTGAACCAGTTTCGTTCTGCTAGAACTCTAAAAATAGGGATTTTTGCCTAAAATCTAGCGATGCCCAATAATTACTAAGAGACTGGAATTACACCTTGATTAGACCTCTAATTGACTCCTGAAAAAGCTGCCATTGCTGCACTTATGACTAATTGCCTTTAGATACACACCACACCTCTTCTTCATAATCCCATAACCGTCAAAAATTATATCTCTAGTTCTAATTGATTTTCCTCTCCAGAAATCCCAAATCGCCTTTCTTCTCAGAAATTACCAAAACTCTTCCATAAACGAAGAACCATGTCTAACCCCCAAGATAATCCTGGCACTCCCCCACCAGCATCTCCATCTAATACATCCTCATCTACTCCTCATAGTGAATCCCCAAAACCTAGGTTTCGTAGGTATCCAGCTCTAAGTCTAAAACTTTTATTTTTGCCAGTGAAGGAGAAGAACTTGGGTCTTCTGACACTGAGAAAATTCAAGAAACCGCTGGTGAGGTAAGTTCTTGTGTGGTATTTTCTTTTGTGGTTGAAAACATAGAAAATAGGTTTGTTCTACTAGGTCCTATTAAATATGTAAAGGTGGATGAATCAAATAGGAGTGGAGGAAAAAAGAAAGGAAAAGCGAGAGAGAGAACAAGTGGTGATGAGAGGGAAATAGGAAGGAAAAGGTTCTTGCTATCTGTGGAGGTGTTGAAGAAAGTGGCATCAAGTCAAGGGGAACTGGTTCTGGGGAGGCGGCTGAAGGGCTTGTTCATCTAAGCAAGCAACAAGAAGAACCTGTATCATCAGCTGAGGAAACACTAGCTAACCTTCTGAAAAGGGTTTGGGCAAGCTATGATCCAAAGAAGAGCAAAGCTTCTTCATAAAAGGCTCCAATTGCTTCCAACCCAACCAAGAAAAGAAAAACTTCATCCCCAAAACCTATTGTCCCTTCAGTACCTAAGGGAAGAGCTACTAGAAGCAAGGTCAAACAAAGTGAATAGGAGTTACAGAAAGCTCTGGAAGCAAGCAGGAAGAAGAAAAAGGAGAAGGGAAAAGCAAAGTTTGTAGAAAGCTCTGAGGTAGCAGAAGAAAAGGAGATGGAACCGGTCCATCAAGAAAGGGGATCAACTAAAGAGGTTCCTACACCCAAACCTAAGAAGTCCAAGACTTCTTCAAAGAAGTCTTCCTCTGAACCTGTACCTGCTAAACCCACTTTAGCCAAAAGAACAAGATCTGCAGTGAAAGGAAAGCAGGTGAAAATTACTGAGGAGGATGAAGAATGAAGTGGTGGAGAAGAAGGGGATAAATCTAAGAAAGAACAAGACAGGTTTGCCATCTTTAGCAGAAGAATTTTTTTGAAAGAAAGACTGTTGAGGGACCTGGATGAACCAGGAATGAGGAAATTGGTGGATGCTCTAGCTACACAAGGGTGGAAGGACATGGTCCTTGAAATAGATAGGAGGCTGGCAAGGAAAGAACTGATTGAGTTTATGGCAAATGCCACTATAAAGAATGGGGTAGTCACCAGCCTGGTGAAAGGAGTAAAGGTGGAGTTTGATGCACTCAAACTGGGTGAGATTCTGGACATACCTAGTGAAGGTTATGAGGATTATACAAGGAAAAGGTGGCCATGTCTGGATTCTCTCCCTACTGCTCTTCAAATCACTACGAATGTTTGTGATGCTAAAGTTGCTGAAGATGTGCCTGAAGCCAGGTTCGTGCAGAAAAGTGAGATGATGCCTGAGCATAAGGTCTTGTTTGAGTTTGCCAACAAGTGTCTACTGCCCAGTAAGGAGAGAAGGCACACTACCAACTACATGGACCTGGTTCTTATTGAGTGCCTTGTGAGAGGAATTCAGATCAATTGGCCTTCTTTTATTGTCAAATCACTAGACAGGGTCATCAATGGCTCCAAGGCTCATGCCACTCCATATGGGTTTATATTGACTATTGTTCTGGACAGGCTGAATGTGCCTTTGAAGAAATGGGTGATGGCATCAAGCAAGGAACATTTTCGCATCAAGACTATTCTAGCTTGTCACTATCCAGTCAATGCCACCCCAGTTTAACATGGTTCATCTTTGAGGACACCCATCAACAGTAAGGTTAGGGCCTTGGTTCAGGAGTGTGGAACTAAGGGTTATGAAATTGCTAGGCTCAAGGCACGCATGGCTGAATTGGAGAATGAAAGAGATGGCCTTAGAATTGAGCTAGCAAAAGAAAAGGAGAAGAGTGATAGAATGCTTCAGAATATGCTAAAACTTCTCCAATCTCAACCCTCTAGTTCTTCCAAGCCCTAGGCCTTCCAACACTTGTATTTAGATCCAATATAGTACCCCCCCCCCCCCCCCCCCCC
>MU690082.1:32201-44964 GCA_026770625.1 Nicotiana glauca
TTTTCTTTCTTTTTGTGGTTTTTTTGTGGAAAAATATCCTTATCAATGATAACTGCTATTTCTCTTGCTATATGAAGATTCTGATCTTAATAGTTTAATTATTTCTGTTGATTAATGATAAATTAACTCATGTTTTCACTTGCATTTGCCTCAGTGGCCATGAGTAATTATTAAAATCTAGGATTCACACTATGTATGTAACTTTTCAATGATGCCAAAAGGGGGGAAGAGATATTGTGCTTTACTCTTTATTCTGAATAATGTGATATTTATAACCTAATTAAACCTGGTCCTTGATGATAAGTTAAAATTCTAAGTTAAGTGTTGATGGTTAAGCTGAGTTCTTACAGGTTCTTTGATCAGTAAAAGCACAGAGTTTGTCATCGTCAAAAAGGGAGAATTTGTTGGCCCAAGTTCTGGTGAAGTTTTGAAGAATGACAAGTGAACTCAGTAATGGACCGGGTCCATCATGTGAGGCATAGTGGTTATCAACCTATATATGTGAGATACACTTGAAGGAGATAAGTCTTAGTGATCAAGTAGCAATATCTCCTGAACTGATCGAAAAGGTCGCATATTGGACGAGGAGAGAAAGTCTTCGTATGAGAAGAGGACACAATCCGAATAAAAGATAGGGTTGGAGTTTGTGTTGTTCAAAGACTCAACTTTGATGGAAGATCAGCAATTGAGTCTCGATCAAACTCTAATTACTAAATCATTAAATAATAGTGATTTTTCTCTTTTACATGTATTGCACAAACGCAGAAGTTAAACTAAATTGAGAGCAAAAGAGCGAGGAAATTTCACAAGCAATTTATGTGAGATTCAAGTGTGCATTCCTCAAGCTATTTTGACAAGATAGAAGAACCAATTTCATTGTGTCTGTCTTTTATTCTAGTTCAATTGTAATAAGTGATTTAAACTTGTACCTTTCAGCTTTCATAGAAGAAATTGTATTAGGTACTTTGAGTATTCAAGTTAGAGTTAACTTGAAGTTGTCGCAATAGTTGAGGTTGTGTGGCACAATGGGATTAGAGTTTAATCCTTAGCTTTACAAGAGTTTTGTAAATGCTATTTTGGCTTACTGATTTTAGTGGAAGTTGGGAAAATCCTATTGAGTAGTAGGTCGTGGTTTTTTCACCTTTTGAGCTAGATTTTTTCCACGTAAAAATCTCTTTATTCTTTATTTTATGTACTTTTAATTCCGAACACAGTAGTAGAAAGTACACGTAGAAGAACCAGGTTCTTCTAAAGTGAAAATTGGGTACCATAGAAATCACCTCCCTCTTGTGTGGTATTGACGTTTAGAACATCAGGTTCACATCGTCCCAAAAGAGAGGATGGGTTTTTGACCTGAAAATTAGAAGATGTATCACATGGCCCGGGAATACACTCCTCGATATTTAGAGGAACTACCGTTTTACTTTTGGTCGTTCGAGAATACGATGGTACTTTTTCCTTTTGAGGAACAGTTTTAGAGGTTTTAGCCATATCTAAAGCAAAAGACCCGAGAACATGGAAAATATTATTCTAAAAGAGAAGGAGGTGTTCAAGGAAATTGAAAGGGGCTAAATGAAATCTTAGAAGCACTAAGAGAGTAATATCTGCAAGATTAGAGGATTTTTCGTATTTATAAAGGTCGTTTGAACGTGCTGAGGAACCCAAAAGGCTGATCGTAGGCTGCCTACAATTAATGATTTTGAGAATCATACAAAAGAAAGCCTTCAGTCACTTCAACCGCTTATGTCATGATGTTGACGTCAGGACCTAAGCATCGGGAATCGGATTCTCAGAAATTATTAAGGACAATCTACGGGTCGGCCTCGAGTAGACACTCGTTCGACTATTAAACCCAAGGGCCACCCGAGTTCGAGCCAGCTCTCACTCGGGGATTATTCACAAAGCCTCAAGGCAATATCTATTTCGAGTTTGAGCAAACAACTCGCCCGACTATTAAGCCCAAGGTCTACCCAAGTTCGAGCCAGTTCTCACTTAAGGACTATTAACAAAGCCTCAGGGCTATATCTATTTTGAGTTTGAGCAAACAACTTGCTCGACTATTAAGCCCAAGGTCTACCCAAGTTTGAACTAGTTCTCACTCGGGGACTATTAACAAAACCTCAGGGCTATCTCTATTTTTAGTTTGAGCAAAAGACTCGCCCGACTATTCAGCCCAAAAGGCTACCCGAGTTCGAGCCAGTTCTCGCTCAAGGACTATTCTATATCTATTTCAAGTTCGATCAAACAACTCTCTAGACTATTAATCCCATGGGTTACCCGAGTTTGAGCCAGTTCTCAATAGGGGACTACAAACAAAGCCTTAGGGCTATCTCTATTTCGGGTTCGAGCAAACGACTTGCTTGACTATTGAGCCGAGGGTTACCCGAGTTCGAGCCTGTTCTCACTCGGGGACTATTAATAATGTCTCTGGGATATAACTATTTCAAGTTCGAGCAAATGTCTCGCTCGACTATTAAGCCCAAGGGCTACCCGAGTTCGAGCCAGTTCTCTCTCGGGGACTATAAATAAAGCCTCAGGTATATCTGTATTTTGAGTTCGAACAAATGACTCGTTCGACTATTAAGCTCAAGGCCTACCCGAGTTCGAGTAGGGTCTCACTTGGGGACTATTAATAAAGCCTCAGGACTACCTTCATTTCGGGTTCGAGCAAATGTCACTTGACTATTGAGCCCGAGGGCTACCCGAGTTCGAGCCAGTTCTCACTCGGGGACTATCTATTAAGCCTTATCCTTATTTCGAGTCACGATGAATTACCACTCAATTAGGGGCTACCCGAGTTCGAGCAAGCTCTCACTCAGGGACTTTCTATCTAAAGACTACCTTTATTTTTAAATGATCGAGCAAATAAACCAAGGCTTAGAACGAAGGACAACAAAGAACTTTACAAAGCATCATATTAATCAATTGAAAACCTAAGGGTTTATGTTCTCTGGATCCAGTATTCCAACAAACCGTTAGAGTCATACACTTTGATTTTACACAAATCGAAGGCAAAATGAAGGATTTCTAATATTAATAAAAGATGTTTACAAATCCCGCGAGGGGTCCTTACACAGAAATGAAGAAGCAAAAAACAACAGCCAAAGTCTTAATCTACTTTCGAGGGAATGTCCTCAAGAGCAATATCCTCGATAATCTTTTCCTTAGGGACTTCTTTTCGACCTTTATGGAGTTGTCTTTGAGAACCTCCTCCGAAACTGTATTAGACGAAGAAAGGGCTGCATCCTTTCAAAGAGAAAAAGCTTTTGGCAAGCAAAGAAAATTGTGGCTTGGCGAATATGGGCCTCGTCAACACTACTATTGGAAACCACTTCTTGAGAAATTGCACCGGCATGGGATGCAAAAGTTAGTAGATAGTGCCGCCTTACTACATGGAAAGCAAAAGAAATAAAGCGCCACACCAGGTTGAAGTTAAGATAGATGAGCAGCGGTTTACAGTCCACATATCTTCTGATACGGAAAGAATTTGATGCCCTCCTCTCATTGATTCGAGCCAACAAAAACGACAACAACTCAGCGTAATTTCACTTAGAAGGGAGAGGCTTTGAAAAAGAGTTATGTCATAATCGATAAGGTTACTGCCTTACGACCTTATGGTCACAGGTTTGAACCATAAGAACAAGAGATCAGAAGAGGATATGGAGTAGGGAAAGACTAAAGATTGTTGAAGAAGGAATGAGTGAAGCTTTGGTTCCAGAAATCCCCTATTTATAGAGAAATAATGACGAAAGTAACATTGTATTCAATGTTTTTTAGGAATCAGACCGGCAATGCATTCAATGCTCTTGGGGGAATGAACCAACGAGAGTTTCGATCATTTCGAGCACCTATGTCACAAATGTGACATCATCACGAGAAATTCGAAAAAATTAAGGTCAAGATCATTCCTTAACATTTCATCCTAAGAATTGCAGGGACTATCTAAATACGGTCAAAATCAGGGAAGGCCGACACTAAGGCTTCTATGGCATTTTGAGATCGTCCTCGATGGGATCGAAGCACAGCCCGAGGCTCGTCCACGAAGCACTCGCTTCAGCAGGGCATATCGAAGACTCATAATACGATACCTCGAGGCAGCATGAAAATTGGCGACCGTCATGGAAAGGTGGGAAACTCCCGATGGCACGCGATGAGGACTGACAGAGTCTGCAAAAATAGTACAAATCCATACTAAGTTGTTATACGGTTGTACCAATAGCTTTTCCTCGTCATTATTAGACATGTAACATCATTATTAGACATGTACCATGTTGGGATTCTCCCCTTCTATATGAAGGGGACCCTTGTCATTTTGTAAAGACACAACATATTGATTATAACACAACATATTAAATACAAGACAACATTCTCTGCTCTCTTTGCTTAAACAAATTGTTCTACACATTTATTTCTTATTCTTCCGTTCATAGTTCATTTATTGTTCTTCATTTATTGTTCATTATTAACCGCTAAAGGACTTGTTTTAGGCCTTCATTATCATTGTTTCTTCATCAATATCGTGCTGCCAGCTGCCTAAATAGTTCTCGAAGCTTCTGTTCCAACTAGCCCGAGGCTCGATTTTGTGATAGCTTTGTTTTGCATTTCTTATTTTCTTTACTTAGACTTAGCATCTATTGCCTAAAAACTAGTATTAAAATATATCACTTATTTTTAGAACCACAAAAATTAATATAATTGTCATTACCATTTTCAAGGTAAACAATTGGATATACGAATGCAGCTATGCTGGTTATCTGATAGATAGAAAGAGCACATCTGGGGTGACACGCTTGGTTCATGTTTGATCGCATGAGCTTCAAAAGAATAAAACACAATGGCTCTACCAACTACATAAGTTGAATATGTAGTTGGGAATTCATGTTGTGCTCAACTATTGTTGATCAAATAACAACTGAAAGATTATGGAGTAATGATTGAACATGTTCCTATATTTTGTAATAATACAAGTGCAATGAACATGGCAAAGAACCACGTTCATCACAAAAGAACAAAACATATTAACTTGAGGCATCACTTTTTGAGAGATAATGTAGAAAAGGGTTACATCTCTATGAAGTTGTGCAAGACAAAAGAGGATTTCTGATATATTTATCAAAGCTTTAAGGATGGACCTCTTTGAAATAAACTTCTTAGAGCTTGCATTGATCAAATGAACTAGGACATCATTGACTTCCCTCAGTGATTGGCTATGTTTTAATAAATTGATTAGCAAGCCTAAGTGCAGAAAAATATTTAACTCGGTCTTACACTATAACAGGTATACACTCATGGCATTGATTCAAGAGTAGAGACGTTTAATCTGGTGATGAAATACCCTGGATCATAAAAGGATTTTGACAGCTACATTGAGAAAACTAGTCAAAGAACTTGATTATGCGACACTCAGGTATGTACCCCTTTTTCAATAGATAGTTGTTCTTGACTGTTAAACTGCCACGTGACTAAAACCAGCTCCTACTCAATTAATTATATCAACAACAACAACTACCCAGTATAGTCCCACAAAGTGGGGTCTGGGGAGGGTAATATGTAGATAGGCCTTACCCCTGCCCGAAAGGGTAGAGAGGCTGTTTCCAATCGACCCTCGGCTTAGGGAAGGAAAGGAGAAACAAAAACAAAAATAAAAGAGCATTAGTAACTCCAGCAGAAATCACATAAATAATTATCTAAACATAACAACCATAAATAAAATGGCATGCAATAATATCGAACAGTAACTACCATAAGGGGACACAATCCAATACACAAATCATCTATGGAGAGCCCTACCAAACCCCATCCAACCCCGGGAAAGGAGTACGAAAAATTCTAGAAGCTCCTAACATATAATCCTGATACTAGACCTCCAGACTTTCCTATCAAGGGCCATGTCCTCAGAAATCCGCATTCTAGCCATGTCCTGCCTAATCAACTCTCCCCAATAACTCTTAGGCCTCCCTCTGCCTCGACTCACGCCAACCACCGCCAGCCGCTCACAACTCCTCACCGGGGTATCAGGGCTTCTCCTACGTACATCCCCGAACCACCTGAGTCTCGCTTCTCGCATATTCTCATCCACTGGGGCCACCCCCACCTTCTCCCAAATAACTTCATTCTTAATCTTATCTAACCTGGTGAGCCGGCGCATCCACCTGAGCATCCTCATCTCCGCAACCTTCATTCTTTGAATATGAGAGTACTTCACCGGCCAGCACTCCACCCCATACAACATGGTAGGTCTAACCACAGCTCTATAAAACTTCCCCTTGAGTTTCTGTGGCACTTTATTGTCACACAAGACTCCTGATGCAAGCCTCCACTTAGACCACCCCACCCCTATACGGTGAGTGATATCCCCGTCTATCTCTCCGTCCCCCTGAATCACAGACCCAAGATATCTAAAACTGTCCCTCATGGCGATGACCTGAGATCCAATCATCACGTCTCTACCTACTTCGCTCGGCACAGCACTAAACTTGCACTCCAGGTATTTTGTCTTAGACCTGCTTAGTTTGAAACCCTTAGACTCAAGAGTCTGTCTCCATACCTCTAACATCTCGTTAACACCGACCCTCGTCTCATCTATCAAGACTATGTCATCAGCAAATAGCATACACCAAGGCACATCCCCTTGAATATTTTGGTTTAGGGCATCTATCACAAAGGAAAACAAGAGAGGGCTAAGCGCAGATCCTTGATGGAGCCCCATATCCAATGGGAAATGGTCTGAGTTGCCACCCACCGTCCTAACCCTAGTCTTAGCTCAATCGTACATGTCCTTGATTACTCTGATGTAGCCTTACTGCAAGCTCTTCGCCTCCAGGCACCTCCATAGCACCTCCCTAAGGACCTTGTCATACGCCTTCTCCAAGTCGATAAACACCATGTGCAGGTCCTTCTTCTTATTCCTGAACTGTTCCACCAATCTCCTGACAAGGTGGATAGCTTCTGTAGTGGAGCGACCCGGCATGAAACCGAACTGGTTCACAGATATGGATGTCATCTCCCTCACCCTCGCCTCGACCACCCACTCCCAAACCTTCATGGTGTGACTAATTAATTTGATACCCCTATAGTTGTTGCAACACTAGATATCCCCTTTGTTCTTGTACACGGGTACCAATGTACTCCACCTCCACTCCTCCGGCATCCTTTTGGTCCTGAAGATCACATTGAACAACCTGGAGAGCCACTCCACTCCTGAACTACCCATGCACTTCCAGAACTCCACTGGGATTTCGTCAGGCCCGGTCGCTCAACCCCTACTCATCCTACGCAAAGCCACCACGACCTTCTCCACCCTAATGCACCTGCAGTACCCAAGGTCTCTATTACGCTCTGAATGCCCCAGCTCCCCTTGCTCTATGTTTCGATCCCCCTCCTCGTTAAGTAGGTATCGAAAGTACGCCTGCCACCTCTGCTTGACTTGAGACTCCCCCATCAGAACTCTACCATCCTCATCCTTGATGCACCTAACTTGGTCTAGATCCCGCGCTTTCCTCTCCTTTACTTTAGCTAACCGAAATAACTTCTTGTCCCCGCTTTTCTCCCCCAATTCCTCGTACATGCAACCAAACGACGCATTTTTAGCTTCTGTGACCGCCAGCTTCGCTTCCTTCCTCACCACCTTGTAGCTCTTCCTGTTCACTCTCTTTGTTCCTCGCTTGTGCTCCCTGCCAACTTAGCAAACGCCGCCTTCTTCACCTCTACTTTTCCTTGACTACATCGTTCCACCACCAGTCACCCTGATGTCTTCTTGAATAGCTCTTGGCTACCCCAAACACATCCCGCACTACCTCCCTAACCAAGTTCGCCGTATCTGACCATATTGCGTCCGCTTCGCTAGAACTTCTCCAAGCTCCACCATCAACTAACCTCCTCTCCAACTCCTGGACTTTCTCCTTAGTCAAAGCACCCCATCTAATCTGTTGTCGGCCCCGAGCACCCCTCCTCTTCCTCTTCACCCAGAGACCGACATCCATCACTAGGAGTCTATGAAGAATCGAAAGGGACTCTCCCGGAATAACCTTGCGGTCCTTGCACAAACCTCTATCGCTCCTTCTGAGAAGGAGGTAATCAATCTGAGTCCTCGCCGCCGAACTTTTGAAGGTAACCAAATGCTCCTCCCTCTTCTGGAATGTCGAGTTCGCAATCAGAAGCTTGAAAGCCCTGGCGAAATCAAGCAGTGAAGTGCCTCCTCCGTTCGTAACCCCAAGTCCAAAGCCACCGTGCACCTCACCATAACTACCAGCATCAGCCCTAATATGACCATTAAAGTCCCCAACTAACTTCTCAGATTGGGGAATACTACTCACCAACTAGTCCAAGCCCTCCCAAAAGCGCCTCTTAACCTCCTCATCTAAGCCCGCTTGCGGCGCGTAAGCGCTGATGATGTTGAGGACGCAACCCCAATAACCAACTTAATAGACATTAACCTATCATTCACTCGCCTAACCTCAACCACGGACTCCCTAAGATCCCTATCCACCAAGATGTCCACTCCATTCTTACCCCTCACGACCCCCGAATACCACAGCTTAAACCCGTCTACATTCCACGTCTTTGACCCTTTCCACCTAGTTTCCTAAACACAGGCTATGTTGAGCCTCCTCTTCTGAAGAATCTTCGCCAACTCAATGGACTTACCGGTCAGAGTGCCTATTTTTCACGATCCGATCCTCAATCTATGAGCGTCCGCTACCCTCTTCCCACCCTTGCCTCCCGCCCTACATGCAGAACCGTTCCCTGCCCCCTGCTCACCCCCGCCACCCCCCCCACCTCTCGAGGACATGACCTTACACTACCATCCCCGCCGTGGCCACTATCCCCACTCAATTGATTATATCATATAGTAATAATCTCTTCGACTCATAAAATTAATAGGGGATCAGGTTCTAAAAGTACAGCCGTCATTCCAAGAGTAATCATGACTAGTATCAGTTCACGTGAAATCATGAACGAGGGGGTTTAATATAAAGAGTTATATAGTTCAGAGGATTTTTAGGGATATATAACGAATAGTTTAAGTAAAAAATTGATAAAAACATAATAGTTTAAAGGGGTTTTAGGGTATTAACTTTTTCTAATTTTTGTTCCTCTAGCTCTTGACAAGTGAAAATCCTTTTTTCGTTCCTTGATACAACCCAATACAAAATTCCAATTGCTCTTTCAATAATAAAATATTCTTGTAAGTGCGGTTATAGGAAAAATGAAATCAACAATAAGAAAATAAAACGAAAAGATCAGAATACAAACGACACACCTATGCCTAAGCAGTAAAACAAGCTTCTTTTGGTCCCTGAAAATGAGAGATCAATTCAGAGATCCAAGCGATCTTATCCTGTCAGATCCCCTCATAAAGGAAATTTTCATGGTGGATCCAATAACACATGAATATGCTAAGTCCCTCTCCTCTGCCATCAGTCAAAAGTCTATTTTTTCCTGCACGATAAGACAAAACAATTATTTTAATACCCTAATTAATTATTTGGCGCTTATGGATAATTAATGTGAAATTTTTTAAAGTTAATAAGTGTTTCCAAAGACGAAACTCAGTTATTTTATTAGAATTAAATAAAATGTACTATGAGTTGTAATTTTTGGTATATCAAAGTTATCATGAAGTAGTACTTTTTAAAATATATATCAGTTAGAATTCATTTTGAGCTAAGTCTTGAAAAGCTATAATTGGCAAACATTTGTTACAAAGAAAATATTTCTTACTTTGGTACTGACTAGTGAATGAAAGACCAAATGATCTTCTTTCTTCATTAACATGACAATTATGTTCCTTTTTATTGTAATTTCTTCTAATCTCTTTGCCTTTTTAAATTTTTATTTACATATCGCAAACATTAGAAATTCTTTTAATTACAAAATAAAAATGGAGTACCTAGCTGAAGGATCAGAGAATGAGAGATTAATTGACAAGTTGTACTTTCATCTCAGTAGCACTGTGATCAGAAACTGGTGGTTGTGACTTTGATTGTGTACCGTTTTCCATCTGCTTGAGGTTCTGTTGGTAATAAATTTGCCTCAACCTCTCTATTTCTCGTTTCAATGCTTCTTGATGAGCTATATATTTCACGAGAGGAAAATAAAACAATATTAGTGAAGACTAAGTAACCCTCAAACGTAGCTTACTATGGAACTTTCATAAATTTAGTGATCCATTTAATTTTGTTCACAATCAATTAGGATAACTTCACTTCTGATCCACAACTATTGACTAATTATATTTTTTGTTCTAGTAATATTTGCCTTATAAGCAATTAATTTTATAATTTGCAAAATTGTATAGTTTTAGTCTTGTTACATGTTACGTCATCATGACCAGTTGGTTGATTATCGACGCAGCGAGGAAATAAAAAAAAAAAAAAAACTAACGTACCTAGATACTAATTATGTCTCAATTTATGCAGCTTCGTTTGGATTTAAAAAGTCAAGCTTTTAAAATTTTGACCATGAATTCAGATATGAAATCTTTAAATTGTGTTGAAATACATTTTGAAAAGTACGTAAAAGATACTAAGTCACTAATTGCAATTGAAAAATTTAGAAGGAATATGAAAAATCGTGATCAAAGAAACTTGATTGACTCATAAATTCAAACGGTGTCACATAAATTAGGATGGAAAATGAATAAAAAAAAAATTACCGTCTTTAAACAATTTATCTTGGGCAAGAGCTGCGATTCTTTGCCTGAGGGCACTATTGTCGACGTTTAGAACCAAACGTTGATGGTCCAGAAATGCAACTCTTGGTGACAATACCGAAACTTCAGCCTTCAAAAACCAGACAAAAAAATTCAGAAATATTCTTAATGAAATCTCCAAAGAAATTAAACTGCTTGAATTACTGTTTAGTATTAGAAAAGAAAAATTCTCTGAAATATTTTACATACTTGAAGTGTGCTAACACTACGTTCCAGCTCCGACACATACTGCAGTTTCCTCACCCGTGATCTTTGTGCCGATTGTCTGTTTGCCAATATCCTGACATATTCAATTAATAAAAGATTATCTTACTATAGAATGAATAAATGTTGAAAATAATTTTGCTTGCTTTAAAAGGTTATTTGTTTTATTTCCTTCTTATTGCTTTTAATAATAGGGTAATTATGTTTAGTTACCTTTAGATGATCCCATAGTTTAAACAATTTCTAACCTTAGTACTATTGAAAAGAGACCGTATCAAATATATATACCACTATTCATGATAATATATACTCCATTAATTCCACATGCAGAGAGACAGATATAGAGACAAACAAACATGACATTTAAGTTTAGTCACAAACGAGTATATCTATACTTTATATGCTTAAAATACGTATCCTAACAATCAATACTCCAAAATAAATAGTTCGTTTTTCTTAATTTAATTACGTGACACACTGTACTTTTTAATTAATTACAAAATGAATGATACTTTTAATTAATATGAAAATAATTAACTTTAAATTTTCGATTTTCCCCTTAATAAAAAGATATAATTATATTTAAAGTCACTAGTTTCAAAAAATTTACTATCACACTAATGCTCTAACATGTTTTGAACTATAAATTTTGGAAGTCTACAATTCTTTCTTAAAATGTATGGCGACTCAAATTATGTCACAATATATTAGAAGGGAGAGAGTAACATAATACAATCTCCAAGTAACAAATGGGAATTACCTTAATGAGAAACTGTCAAAGCCTGATGCAGGAATAATTATATGTATGTGTCAAAAAAAATTTACCTTTTAATTCTCTTAGGATCAACAACTTTTTCACAAGAATATTCAATACTTGCATGAGTAGCTACTGGTTCCTCATTGGTCTTGCATGAGCTTTGGACTTCCTCGTTAAGCTGCTGCATTTGACCATCATGGTCGCCGCCGGCTACATTCATCCTTTTATTTTCTTCATTAACGTTGATGTAATCAGACGGCGACGACGGGTTCGAACACGATATGTCGTGGTCGTCGTCGTTAAACATGGACATGATCTGCTGCTCAGCATCAAACCTCTCAAATTCCTCATTACCAGTACTGGTCCCGCCCGAACCCGGAGTTGATGATAGCCTTCTGCATTCCTCCACCATGGGAGTTTCCAAGAATGCGATGGAATCGCTCATCGATCTCCGGTGGGACCCTCGTTTCGACGAGAAGTCGAGGAATTCGTCCGCCCATAATGGGTTATTGTGAGCAGCAGTTGCATTGGGAGATAAGTTATCCAATTTCTGAAGTGAAAAATCAGGCCAATTTGGTGTCATGTTTGGTACTCTTGGAGGTAAGTGTGCCATTTTCCTTTCTAACTAGCTAGAAAAATGGGAGTTTCAAGAATGTAGCTAGAAAACCAAACTAGAAAAGAACATATACAGAGACGTTAATTCATTATATAATTATATGATATCGACATTGACCCCGTGGGGCTATATTGGATAGTTATATGATAAAGACATTGTCATGAGACCATATGTATAACTTTGATTTGTCTCATTAAGCTGCAAATTAAACTTTGTGACCTTTCTTTCTCTCCAATAATGATCAATTCATCAAAAGTGGTGGTTGGGGCGAATAGGGGATGGTGGGGTCACATGGGGGGAGACTAAGACAGCTATAGAACAGCTGGTAGGAAGTTTGAGTCTCAACTGTATTACTGGAAAGTAGGAGTAGTTTAATATATAGGGGACTTGCACCACATGTGCATGCCCTTGTGCTCATCACTCATCTCATAAAGCTTCTGTTCTTTTTTTTTTTTTTTTTTTAATTTTAAAA